>JBBMKC010078866.1:0-17094 GCA_037834085.1 Bipalium vagum | reverse complement strand
ATAATAATAATAATAATAATAATAATAATAATAATAATAATAATAATAATAATAATAATAATAATAATAAATTGATGTAACTAGCGAAAATCAACTTTATTGGAATGTCTTCTTTTAGTAAAGATAAGATATATATTGCATTTAGACGAATCTTGTACTTCATCTATCATGTAATTTATCCGTGCATCATGATGTCGACGCTGACACTGTTCGTGTTCTGTCTACCGCCAGATTCCGGAGAGAAGATAGCGCTGGGAATAACCGTACTCTTAGCATTTTCCGTCTTAATGTTAAGTATAGCGGAAAAACTTCCGGAAACATCAGAATCTGTTCCACTCATAAGTAAGCTTATAATTTATTATCGCCAATTGTTTGTTTTAATTTAATCCGAAAAATTAATATTCATAAATATTTTAAAAGTGTTTTCATCAATAAAAAACTTAATAAATCGGCTTCCGAGGGTGTATTAAGTACGTATCAGATTTAGAACTTATTTAAATGTTTTGCAACAAATTTTATTTTATATAGAAAAATCATTGATTATATTTTATGTAAGCGATCAATTGTTTAAATAAGCTGATATAATCACATTTAGATGCATCAAATTCAATTTCGAATGATACTGTCAATTGAAGACCGAGTCGAAACCTTCATCAATTAAATTAACAACGATTCAGCTTTTTGAGAATATTATTTGCACAGATGAACGTTGTCGGAGAATTAGATGGGGTTCTTGTTCATTACTCAGTTCAAATTAGAATTTTTGAACAGCACTTTTCACGGCAGGTGGATGCAAGGATCAGAATTATTTCATTTGCAAGATCACAAGATCTTTCCCCGATTGATTTTTTTTCTTTGTGAATATCTAAAAGCAAATTTTTATACAAGAAAATCAAAGAAACTAAGAAATGTGACAGAACCATTCGAAGAAAAGACAACTTTACTAATAATGTGTAAAAATGCTATGACGTCTTTCTATCATCGATTACAAGTGGCAAAAATTTATAACTCACAAAGTTTTGCACTATGAAATTCACTGGATGCATGATAAAGCACGGTCTCGTTCCTCTAGAGAGACTCGACCATTTTTTCGAAGAATGTGGCATCAATTGAAAAGGCCAGGATTAAGTCAGTGCTACGGATGGGTGTTTAAATTCATCAAAAGGCATTTGAGAAAAGAAATTTTGACTAACAAGGATGATGTAGCGGCTGCCGTGTCACGTAGAGTGAAAGACATTCACAATGATCGCTTCATTTATGAACATGAACAACTTTAAACTCATAGTCAAGTTGCTATTAATGTTGCTGGGGAGTACTGTTATTTTTCAACAGCTTTGCCGTATGATTTTATATAAATTCAGTCTGAAAACTTTCTGGGCGTTCGAAGTATTGATTTTTAATAAATGTATTTCAGTGTGACAAAGATGTACGAAGTTGTCTCAACAATATTCCATCTTCAAATCCGATACTTACTTGATACACGCCCCACATTCGATCATATATTTATTTTTAAGGAAAAAATTAAAAATTAAATTCGATATTAACATCGATTTATCAAGTGTTATTTATGTCTTGGAGGTCTTTATCAGAGGAGATAATTTGATTATTTAAATTGGAATCCCGGTAATTGATATTGTGGATTTTTGCTTATCATGCTCCAGTTAATTTGTGATTTTTTCCACTATAAACATAAAAATGGCGAAAACCAATTGGAGATTTTCAGTTCTTGTAGGGAAAGTAGTGGAGAAATAATAATAAATAATACTTAGGAAGTATTGTGGTTTTTCTCTTTAAAAATTGTTTTGATTTTTTGTGAGAATTGATTCAAAGGGGAAAATTGAAAAGGACAATTTCCATTTTAAATTTGGAATTTATTTAATTTTTGACATTTTTATTTCATCTTCAAAAAGAAATGAGAAAATTTGTAAAATTGATTCCAAAAAAAAATTATTTAATTTTATATTATTTTTACAAATGGTTTCACTTATCGATTCTCCATTCGGCCGGGGATTAAATTGTGAATATTTTGGAATTGAATTAATTTTTCGTTACTTTAGTTTTAATTTTTGATTACCACTCTTAATCAAACAATATTCTCAAATGATTACAATTTTAATTTCATAGAAATGACCATTATTTGTTTTAATTAAGTCAATTGATTAAAATTCGTTATTTTAAACAAAAAGAAAACGATTTGAAATTATCATTTTTCTTTTTTCTTCATAAATTAAGACAGAATAATTATTATGTTAATTCGAATATTAAATTCATTTTAAACCACTCGTAACAGAAATATTATTATATTTATCCAAAAACGAAATTAAATTGATTTTACATAATTCTCAAAATTGATTTTTCAAATAAACGCTCTTCAACAATTTACAACAAAATGTATTAACAAATTTATTATCATGAAATATATTTCGAACTTTCTTTTCGTTCCTCGTCAGTCATCAATATTCAAAATTTTAATCCATTTTAATTAATCAGAGAACACACTGGCAATCCATTGGTTTTAGCTTTCAGCTATTTGAATATAAATATCTGGTGCTGTTCTTATATTAATAAAAACTCATATTTTTCTTTCATGGATGTAAATGAAATTGATGATAATTACTCTGAACTCTTCTGCGCTAACTTTACCTTTTCGCACAACTTAATTTTTTGAGTGACCTAAAATTTTACTTGTTCTGCTTAATTTCCAATGTTTTCTAATACATGTTTGGCGGTGATCCTGTATCTCACCTATGTAAAGGCTATTAAACCAATGAAATTTAAATTGATATACAATATTTGCTTGCAATATTGCTGGCGATGGCGTTTTAATTTTTAAATAAGTATTCGTTTTCGCTGTAATCGATATTACTTTTAAATCTTTATGTCCTACAGCTTTGTCTATTAAGTTCTTGAAGATAGTAAACCTTGATGAAAATTTTATTTTCTTCTTTCTTTTTAATTTCTATAAAATTTGAATCGTCCTTCTTCACATCCTTTTTTGCTGATCGTTTTATTCATTATCTTTCTATCTGGGTGTACATTCTTTGTTAGCCTTTCTTTAATTTTTTTTTTAATAATAATTTGTAAATTTTTTTAGAGCCTGGTATTAGTGACCATACTCTATGAACTAGTCCTTTTATTCAAACAACTTTAATATTTTTCTTCACAGAAACTATTGGTTGAAGAATAAATAGTCCTACACTCACCTTTTTTCTATATAAATACCGGTCTTTATTTTTTGTTTTCTGAAAATATTAATTTTACAAAAAAATGCTTTTATTAACTAAAATATTAGTTTTGAAATAAAAATATTTTTCTTTTAAAAAAATTTTTTTCCTTTTTCAGTAATAAGCAAATCAAATTATTCCCGGAATTAATGACATAATTCCATAATTTTTGTTTATTTAATGTAAAATTAATTTTACCAAATTTCGTGGTACAAATGGTTAAACTTTTTTTCTTTTTACACTGTACTAAAATTCCATTTATGTAGGCCATTCAAACAAAGGCTTGGTAAATAATTTTAAAAATTAATCAAATTTTAATAAATAAAATAAATAAATAGATTTCCTGGCAAAAAAGGTTATCTTTTTGTGAGATTTTATAATTTTACAACCCTGTGGTGTTGACTACAAATCAGGTCTCGACAAATATTATTCTCATTTTCTGTATCATAATGGAACCAAAGACCACCAGGGACCATTAATTTTCTAGGTTTTATGTATCTTTCTTGGAACATTGGTCTAGAATTTCATCTAGATCCACCCACTGGGTTCAATGTTTTTCACTATTAACGTTTCTTTAATTTTGTAATGTAAATATCCATTGAAAACTTCTTTTTGTTCCGTTTCAAATAACCAAAAGGCATTAAATGTAAAGTACACGTTTTAGCATTTTGAGAAAAATGTATCAGGATCTTTTAATGCATCAAATATTTTAATATTTAACACTAAATATAAAATGGAATCCTTTACCTATAACCGTGGTTGTAAACTTCAGTTTCAGATTTACCATTCAAAATTATCCAAATCAGAATTTCCAATCTTGGAGACTGGATTAGAAAAATTAAAATCTTGTAATTTTCGATAAAAATATTTCCCATATAATATATTTTTATATTTACTTATACGTTCCGCATTCATCTAATAAAATAAATAAATGAAAAAATATTATTACCAAAAATATGAAAACTACACAATTTTGAATTCTATATTATTTTTTCATAATATTTCTAATTCTGGATTTTACAGGTTTTATTATTTGTTGTATTATCCCAGCAATTTTTTTTTATAAAAAATAACTATTCAGAATAATACATCCTAATTCCATTTGCTTTTGCAAATCGTCGCTTGAATTTGATTATATAGGTCTGTGAAGGATTCATCGAGCTTAGCAGGACAATGTTCTTAACAATTTCATCAAATAATTTAAAAATTGATGACACGCTCAACTCTTCTGTTTGAATTCTTTTATCCATTGAGGACCGATCGGTATCTGTAATTTCAATTGTCTTCAGTCTCTTTCTTCTTGACAGTTCTTCAATTATTTGTTCATTTTGTTAAAGTATATATATGGCGATTATCTAAACAAGTAAATCTTTTTCTGTTGTTATATTATTCAAATAATTTTCATAGCATTATTGTTGCTATAATTTTCTTCGGAAAAAACCATGGTTCAAGTTGGCCGAAGCACCGCAGACGTCTTTCAAGGCTGATAATCAACAAAAGAAAGTTATGCTAAGCGTTTGGTTGGATTATCAAGAAATCATATACTTCGAAATTTTCTCAAGCAGACAAAAGATTAATTCTGATATGTACATTGATAAGTTGACAAAATTGAACAATGAAATCCGAGTTAAATGATCAAAATTGGTAATCTGTAAAGGCATTATTTTTTCATCATGTCAATGCAAAATTACACACATTGGCCACTCGGTAAACATTATTGAGCATTAATTGGTATGTATTGCCACATCAACAATATAAGTAACTTAATACCTTCCAATTACAATTTGTTTTGTCCTATACAAAACTTTTACTAATTATAATGATGTTAAATTCGACTTTTTTCATTTTTTGCTCAGCAACTCAAGAGGTTTAATGAAAAAGAACTTTTATGCATCCTGGAAGATAGCAACATGTCCCTGATAATGATAGACATTTAATAATTTAATAAAATTTTATTGTTTCATATAGTTCATATCTTTTATTTCTTCAATAAAGTCTGGAAATACTTTCTTGCCAACCAAATATAATAATAATGTTTTTCTCCATCAACTGTCCTCTATGAACTCTCTCCTTTAGTCACTACCTTAAATGAGATGGTAATACACCCTAATGGTGTTTTGTTCAGAAACCCTAGACCTTCTAATACACCATCACTATTAAGATATTGAAAATATGAGAACACTCATTGTAGTGATCAAATGTAATTTTCAATAAAATAAATTTCTACTGATTTTTTATCATGAAGACCAAATATTATTTCTTATTATCCTACTGTAAACGAATTTCAATTTTATAATCTCAGACTCATTTCTGTTTCAGGTATTTACTTAACCACCGTCATGTCCATGACCTCTGTATCTGTCATCATGACAGTTTTCGTTTTAAATCTACACCATCGAAGCCCTAACAAAGGAAAAATTCCGAATTGGATAAAAACCTTGGTCAATTGCAATCAGAAATATTTTTCCTGTCACACGAAAATATCGAGCCGAAGAAAGATGCCTTTCAAAGGAATTAAAAATCTGGAGTCGCTGATCATGTCAATCAATGACAAATTAAAATCAGTTCCATTTCCCAAGCGAAATTCGTTTGAGAACACCCACAACCATTTCGACGAATACCCAAACAAATACCAACGTCCGGTCGATGTGACACATTTGAAACTGAATTCATTCCCAACTATTGAATCCGACGTTTTAAACGGATCCGTAACCGGTAACCATGAAAGCGAACCGATGATCGTTTCTGAATCCGACAACCGGTGCATGGAAAATATTATGCGTTCCAATTCCACCAGTGTTTCCTCCTCTTCCTCCACTCCTTATCTATCATCCAAATGTCTGGTGAACCGTACCTCAGTTACCGTTGACAAAGCTGTCTCGACGGATCCTTTTCTTTGCAACAGCCACCAACACGATGTCAATCAGCAAATTCTTTTCGTATTAAACAAAATGCTCGTCAGACACGAGATGGAAGAGTCGAGCTATTTTCTCATACAAGAATGGCACGAAGTGGCTCAAGTGGTTGACAGGTTACTGTTCTGGATCTATTTGCTTTCAACGTCTACGTCGACTTTCATTATTTTAATCATTGCTCCAGTTTTCGGTATTATTCCCATTAATATTATTGATCCGCAGGAAATTCGAATGAACTTATCCACAAACTTTAATAATTCCGATCGATCGTAATTGAAAATCGATAATGATTCAATAAATCAATATCGTCATATATATATTGAATTACTTACAATTTGTAAATAGATACTTTTGTCTAATTTATTCTAAAAAAAACCAGAGCTCTTATGTTAGACGATTGGAAATTGATTATTAGTTTATTATATCTATTTTAACAAAAATTTCGTTATTTTTTGTTTTAATTTATCACCGAACGATAAAACTATGACGAATTTGCGAGATGGACAGTTAATTTACCCACTATCTCAACGAACGTATTCAACGTATATTTACACAGAAAAAAGTCAAAGCTTTTCGAGTTTTTCATTTGGGAAATAATTCACTTGTGTTGATATCCACTGAATTTTCGATATCAGTGAATCAATTTTTCTCAGAAAGTGCCTTTTAGAAAATCGGATACCAAATTGTACTTTTAAAGTTTATCTAAAAAGTCGTTGCGTAACAAATATCGATATTCATTCATCATTTGAGAAGAGTCTGAGTTCGAAGGTTGCTTAAAGAGAAAATTTGAAGTAATCCCTAGAAATATTATGGGTAAAAGAAAAAAAATATGGAGAATTTTGTGAGTGCATAGAATTATCAATTGACAAGAATGCTTTCACAAAGAGGAAATATTAATTATACCGATGTTTCCTTCGGTTCAATAGTATCCAGTAGCGCTCATTTTTCAATATTAACTCATGCACAACGAAGAAATTTGCTTCTTTACCAATAGCAGCAAAGTCGATTAGGACTTCAAAAACCAACAAATGTTGGAATTTAAGTGATAATGCAATATAATTGTTACAATCTAAATAGTTAAGTTTTTGACTGGCAGAACTTAGAACAGAGAAGCAATAAATAATTAATTGTTTTGATTAAATCTATTCTTATTATTCTTTGGAAGAACTCTTGCCTTGCTATTTGAAGAACCCTGATAATTAGAATTACAAAAATTATCATTTCAGTCGTTGTGGTCATAGCATTTATTTACAATTTGAATGGTTTCATGATGATAATATGAATGATCTTTAGATATTTTCAAAACGATAAAACTTGATAACCAGGAAATAAGAATGAACTTGAGGATTAACTTTAACAATTTAGATCAATCTTAATTAAAAATCGATAGCGACATAATAAATCAAGACCATTGTCTATTTTGAATAAATTACAATTCTTAAACGAATACTTTTACCTAAATTATTCTCAAGTCATTTTTTAATTTCAACAAAAATTTCGTTACTTATTTTCATTATATTATACAAGTCACGCAAGAGTTCAGATTGTAACATAAGATGGTCACATTATATCAAGTCTTCCGTAAGTTATTTATTAAAAATTTTGAAGAATTGAATGTAAAACCAAAAATAAATCATTAATAAAAATACAAACTTTTCATCATCAATAATGACATTATACGAACAAAAGAATAATTAATTTTTGAAAATTCTTTAGGATAATAAAATAAAACCAAAATAAAATTCAATAATTTCAATCATTTTATTTTATAAACAATTTTCCAAAATATTTTTAAAGATTTAAAAAATTTAACTTTAATGGTTTCTTAAATGTTCATATTTTAAAAATAAACTCGTCTTAATTGTTATCATTGGCAAAATTGGCAAGATTTGGTTCTAAATCAACGTGTCATTTACTAATTGATAAACGACAATATATTAACAGTAATCAATCGAAATTTGAAAAGGTTATTTTAAAATCGAATATAAAAACAAAATGAAAAATTAATTTATTACATTACAGATTTTCATAAAATAAAATTAAAATAAATTATTTTTCTATTAAACGTAATTTGATTTTTGATTAACATAAATAAGAAATAAACAAGATTAAAAGTTAAGTTATATGTTTTTTTTAATTAAAGAATTCTTAAATTTGAAGTAATTTTTAATAAGAACAAGACCTATATAAACGTTTTCTTTTCGATCGTTAGTTTTTAAATTAAAATTTCTTTCATACAAACCTCCCTATATTTTACAATTTAGGGCAGATGTTAAACTAATTCTACAATCTATTAACTAACTTTGGAAATAATTTTAAAATCGACCAACAAGGGTTCCGTAAAATGTTGCGTCTTTATTATTGATAATTTTATCATTGCGCACAATTGTATATTTTGTGAGATATTTATTGAATGTGTGGTTATAGAACTTTTTGTAACTTGAATTATTTTTGCGTAGTTATATTTTATTATGTCCTGTTAGCTTTTATCCGTTTCTTTTATTGGTATTTTTCACTACCAATGATTATAAATAATAATCACTAATTACTAAATTTACATTTTATTTAAAAATATTTGTTTTTATTATTCTATTATTTATTATATTATATTATTTACACAATAATAATATGTTAACCTTAATAATATTTTCATAAATTACTTTTAGCCATATTTTAATTGATAATACATACGTGTCAATATGTAATTTGAATAATATTAATATAATCATAATATAAATAAAGATATTTACAATTTTTATTTATTTTTATTATAGTCGTATTTAGAGAAATAATTATTTATTATTTTATATTTTTTAAATAATAGTTTTTGGTGTATAATTTTTAAAAGGAATTTTATTTATTATTTATTGTTGAGAGTTCATTCAAACAAAGAAATTAATCAATGACAATTTACACAAAAAGAATTATTACCAAAATGAAATGTTTTATTAACACAGATAAGAGAAATTAGACACACAATTGATTATATCTAAAGAGAAATACACGTGTTAAGTTCGTAAAAAAATCTTATGCCTTTAGTTAATAGGATTTATTTGCATATAAGACTCATTAAAGGTTACATGCAAAATATATAAATCAATACTTAAAATAAATTCAAATCAAGGAGAGTATCATCTTTGTAAACACCCGCGTGTGCCAAAGTCTGCCGGAAATCCATGTAGTTCACTGTCATCTGCATCTGGTTTGTATGGATACCAATATGAATTTAAACAAATTTGTTCTCGTGACGTTAAAATTGTCCTTTTTGTTGGGTTTTGGAATTAATGATGATGATTATGGGAATTAGAAATGACATCACAATAATGGTGATAATAATATAAATAATATTAATAATAATAGTAATAGTAATTATCATAATATTAAAAAAATATATAATAATAATAAAAATAATTATATTATTTTTACAACTTGATATCTGAATATTTTCTTGAGTTGTAGCAATAATAATGATAATAGAATTATAATAGTAATACTAATAATACTAATTATAATAATGATAGTTAATTAATCGTTAATTAATAATAATAAATTAATAAATAATAAATCCCGCCGTGGGAATTTTCAACAGATAAGGCTAATGAATTTCCTGTCAGTCGTTCTTGGGTGGACTGCAGGATTCCATTAGACTTGATATGAGTCTATCTCGGCGTGGAGATAGAGTAAATGGCAATTAAGGGAAATAGCCGTCTCTAAGCGTAGAAATTGTTGATTGTAGACCAATCTCTACGACTATATAAAGAGATGACTATTTCCGTCAATTTACCCAAAGACGCTCATTCATCAGGACAATAGATCACGCCATTCAGGGAAACTCCAATTATCAAGATGAATACAAACCGGGGACCCCTTGTCGCTCTTGGTGAGACCATTTAATTTTTTTAAAAACTGACTCTCTCTTTTGTGATCATTTCTTTCTTCTCTTTTATTAGAATAGTATCAGTATTTATTTATTTTATTTATTTATGATTATACTTGGTGACATTTTTATTTATTGGACTCATTGATTAAAGGGTGATTTAAAGAAGTGGGTTGTCGTTATGGTCATTATTTTCCAGTGTGATTGTGTTTTATGCAAATAAAGTTGTATTTTAGAAGTTTGATTCAGTTCTTAAGGGTGCGGATACGGTATTGTGGTGGGTGTTTTGATTCGAAAAGGTTGCGAGGAGTTACGAACACAACGATTTTTACAAAGTGAGGAGTCACGATCACACTATCACACGTTACTACGTCTAAGTATTATAGTAACATTTTCTTCTTATCAATTACCACATTAATCATAAAACCGGTGCCTAAAAAGGATTTAGATATAATTATTTTTTTCTTTTGCATGAAAATAAATTTGGGAGTCTCGGACGGTCAACTAGAAACCCTTTTCATCCTTGTAAAACAGAATTTTCTTTAGTTAAACAATTATCTAAGCCTTCTCAGAGAGATTGCAGTCTATTAAAAAAAAGGAAAAATTGAAGACATCAAGAAACATAACTTTGTACTGGTAACAACTTAGAAAAATATTTTTTGACTTTATAGTAATATTTTCTGTCATAATATATTCATAGACCGGTCTATAGATGTTTTTTTCCGTTACTTGGTAGTCTTGATTACGTTTATGAATAAAACAAAACAACCAAAGCACCAACAATAAGCATTAACATTTGCAAATGTGTAGATGTAGCTAGACTGATAATGAAGCTGAGTTATCTTTGACCTTTTCATCAATAAACGGGCTTTTATTCTCTCATTATTTTGAAAAATATTATGTTGAAAGTTTTAATGGCAGATGCAACGGATTTAGGGAATGTTCTTTGAAATATTAACTTTTTTTTGTCTCTGAAGATATTTAAGTGGCAAACATGATTTATAATGAATTTTTATTATTAATTATAATATTTTTTTATTAATAATTATAATAATGTTTTATTGTTAATTATAATTATAATTTATTATTAATTATTATAATTTTTTATTGTTAATTATAATTTTTTTATTAATTATAATTATCTTTTATTATTAATTATAATAATTATTATAATATTTTTTATTTTTTTAAAATTATTTTGTATTATTAATTATAATATTTTATTATTATTCTTTTATTTATTTTAGTTTTATTTTCATTTTTAAAATTGGCTTTGAAATGATATTTTAAACAGGGTTCACATTTCCGTTTTCTGAGTGATTTTTGTTCTTTAGAGTCACATTTTTATTTAAAATAATAATTAAGAAAGATAATTTTAATCTCTTTAAATATATAAATAAAAGTATTTGACGTTTGTCACCTAAATATAAAATAAAGGATTCTGAAAATATACAAAAATACAAAAAATCTAACTGTCTCACATACAGCATCGAGTCAAACAACTGACACAGGCCAGTGTCAATGACATCCGCGTCCTTGATTTGAAATAAATCCTTGCTTTTTGGTTTTTTATGGAAAATAATAAAAAAATTTTAAAAGTGGTGCCAAGGGAAAGCTGTAAAACTTACACAAGCTTTAACCGTAAGCTTCAGTTCTCTTAAGAATGGGATGGGAAATATATCCACTGTTACAACCTGATACATATTAAATGGATCTCTAATTATCATGTCACTTAATTGTTCTTTTATTAATAAAAATATCACAAAGTAAGGTGCTAGACCAAGAATTGCGTGGTTTGGCAATATTATTTACATGGGTACACAAGAATTACTAAAAAAATCAAAATAATTCTTCTAAATACTCGGTTGTATCCATTTAGAGAGAGATTCACATGACTTTTGAAATACATTTAAATACCGTTAAATTGCAAAGGATTGAAGAAGTCCTCAGAATTCTGTATCTTTTTCTTTTGGTTACAATGTACCCTGTTGGCTGCCGTTGGGTCGAAGCTTGGAAAAAGTTATTTGAAACCCACACTCACAAAAGATCTCAGACTTTATCAAAAGTATTGAATTTTTGCACGTAAAATAAAATCAATAAAAGTATGAAATATGCGACTGGTTTAAATATTCTCATTTTGTTTGAACAGAAGTAGATTAATTCAAATTCAATGTTCGACAATGTGGAGTTGCTCAGAGTGATCGATATCTTATTTCTCTAGGCATCTGGCAAGAAAGAAATTATTAATCAATTTCGAAAGGTATACAGTGAAGAAGCTTCATCTCAGACAACCATTTTTAACTGGGTACAAGAATTTTCACCTGGTCGAACAAGTGTTTTCAATACAACCAAAAGTGGATGATCTGTCGAAATTAGTGAAGAATCTACTAAAACAGTCGCTGGTCGATAAATGACCTCTGGAAAAAATCTTTGTCTTCTGAATGCAGTCGGAATAAATATTTTATTCAATATCATAACTACAGACGAGACCCCAGTCTCTTTTAAGAGAGTCATATGAATGGGTTTTCAAAAATGAGAAGCCAAGCAAGGTCTGTGGTCTCGGAATTTTGAAAGAAAACGACATCTCAAAGCTAGATTTTATTGAGGCAATCTTAAATTCAGATTAATAAATTAATGTCATACTTGAAACCCAAATCATCCGACACAAACCAAACAGACAGAAACTTTTCTGCTTCACGATAATGATGCTATTCAGACATTCTACAATAAACAAGACACATTAACGAAAGCTGGGTCTGTCCATACCTTGCACCAAATGATTAATCATCCGAAGAAACGTAAGCGTGGACATAAATTTGTTTAAAATGATAATATGGAGGATAACGTAACAAAATTACCCATGGAGAAGAATAGAAACTTCTTTGAAATAGGCTTCACAATGGTAGGTCAAAGTGCGTCAATGTAAACCGTGCCTATGTTGAGAAATGAGACCTATAAATGTATACGTATTGTTAAAAAGTTTTGTTGAGTTGAGTTCATTATTTCTGGAAGACTCTGAGTACGTGTCACCCTTCCCACGCATATTGATTCAAATTCTTTAAGAAGAATATTTTCGCAATTTCAATCGTTTTAATTACCCTTAATAGTTACATTTACCAATTGCAGAATTTAGTGTTATGGGTAACATGGAAAAAAATAATTAATATTTTTAGAATGGAATAAATCAATAAATTAATATAAAATGATAATAATAATAATAAAAATTATAATAATAATGAAAATAATAATAATGATAATAATAATGATAATGATAATAATGATAATGATAATAATGATAATGATAATAATGATAATACTAATAATAATAATAATAATAATAATAATAATAATAATAATAATAACAATAATAATAATAATAATAATATTATTATTATTTTGAAATAAAAACAATTATGTTGATGTCACCACATAATATTTCACAAAACCTTTTAATAAATAAAGCAAATTCAAATTAAAGATTTCCAAAAAAACAGAAATCAAAATCTCTATCAATGAAAAAAAATTAATTTTTTCAAGAGTGAAAAAATATTTGTTTTAATTAACCATTTAAAGAAGTGATTGAAGAGAGCTTTGAGGAAATGAATATCGAGCATTTTATTAATGGATGTACCTATCGAAATCACTGTTCATTTGTTCACTTATATTTTTTGCAAAATATGAGCTTTTTTAAAATAAAAATATTTTTAAAATATATTATGACGTCATCGTAAATAAATTATACTCATTGGATAATAATAAATAAACTTTATGAAATAAATCAGATAAAATTCTCTTGTTAATTAAAATAATAATTTCTATCGTAAAAATTATAAATATAAATAAAAAATATAAATATAAAAATTATATTTATTTGATTTATTTAAACAAAATCTCTCAATCTTGAAATAATCCACATTTGATAAGAACAAGCACACAAATTCAAACACACAAACACACATCCGTATCTGTCACTATCGTTACTATGAGCTCTGGTTTCCTCTGTAAAATTTATTTATTTCGAATGTTAATTACAAAAAATTAAATGTTATTTTGTTTACTTTGACTTAGTAAAACAACAAATGTATAAATATATTTTTGTTTTCAACTCGTATTTTATTACCATATCACTTATCTTTGAGCGGTGGAAATATCCTATCTGGGGAACGTGTAAATGTCTGACGTTATCTTATGAATTCAGAGCTTGCGTAATCCATTTGATCAGTCTAACCATTTCGAACAATTTCCATATTACATTTATATTGTTTAAATGTATTCATTTTTTACACTCTAATTATAATTTATTTATAATAATAATATTAATATTTTTCGGTACTAAAAATTTATCCAAAAAAAAATTTCTCTCATTTTAAGGTGTGACAGTAACCATAGAAAATGACTAATCTTTTCAAAATTGAACAGAGCTTTCATGATCAAAATTTTTTGTTTTAATGAACGTGCTTAAGAATTATAAAAGTATAAGATTCAGTCGAAAAGTTTTGAGAATAGCGAAATATAAGTATATTTATATAATATACTTTCTCATATTTATTTGCCGAAACGTACTGGGCCTAATAAAGTGGTCAGTCAAACCAAACCTCGTTTTCCTATTTTTTGTCAAACCAACATCCTATCAAAAACCACTGCTCCGTTATATTGTAAATCGCAAGACCTACATTTAATTGAAGAAGTATAGATCAAAAGTTTGAATATGTTGACTCTCCCCGGTTATAATGTTCAGATAATAGACCAGAGTTTTTCTATTAATAACAAATGTACCCTAACCTGAAGCATGTAACATGCATTTCACATGCTTTGCATCTCGTTTGGGAGTCCGTGAAACATGAAAATTCATACGCAAATAGATTGATGTCATGTATAAAATATTGATGAAGAAATCACTTAGTAGAACAAAAAAGTATTTAGACGTTACTGGTTTGCTTTTGTCACCCTTTCCAATCCTCACCAGATTTGGAACATGGTTAAAAGCCATGTTCACTTGTAATAATTTTCAGGCTGATTTCTTGGATATCATTCCAAATGATTCGTTAGCGGTGAAAGAAGCCAAAGGATTAGCCTATAAACAAGAAGTGAAAGATGGCTGTACATGCTTACTCTTTCCTGATAACTGCTTTCATTAAGTTAGGGAATCAGTGTTCTGAAAAAGAATCACAATACTCGGTTCTAATAGATGTTAAACAGACACTATGGGGTGTAGAGAGGCAAAAGTTTGAGAAGAGCTTGGTAAAAAATCCTGATTTGACGTATGTTTGTATAATTGCATTATCGATTAATAACGAAATGTGTACCAATTGTGTATGTTGACGTTGAGAGATCTTTCTTTGTTGGTTTTGATTCGCCTGTAAATGCTCAAACAATGAATTGCTGCTTACTTTCATCAGCGAAGGAATACATTTAACAAATGGCAATGTTATGAATTAAATTTGAACGAAATCCGTTATATTTCTGTACCATCTTTTGGTACCATTTAACACGAAATTAATTTTAGATACCAAATTTTGTGGAATCCAAAGACTGCAATGCTTCTAGACATTGGTCTTTGACTGGCAGGAGAAAACTTATTATTTAAAGAAATAAGGACTTCTAAAAACTTCTCGAAGTTTAAAATAAAATAAAGTTTATAATTGGTGATCCATTGAGCAGCGAGTTCGTGAGGTTTATTTCAATTTGTGAAAATTATTGCCGAAGGAAGAAGTTTATCAATTGGTAAGCCTTATGACTGTTACATGTAAGGATAACCGGCCAATCCTGAAAGTCGTCTTTCAGTGTTGGTGAGTACAATTGATTATTTTTGTTCTTATTTCTGATTTTCTTGTTTTGATTTCACTTTCTCATTGGTTTAACTTATAGCTAAATTGATATTTCTTTTCAGAGGAATTGTTGTCCTTTTCTAACACTGTTGAGTGTTGAATTTGATCAATTTAACAATCGATCAATTATAAATATCGTGATCATTTATTATTTAATCGGATTAAATTGTTTTGAATATTTGACTGACATTGATTCTGTACTGGCACCAATAAAACTTATTGTTTTTCCAACTGGTTTAGTTACACCAACCAATGCAACTAAGGAGTCAGATTGCAACGTGCACTATACGTAATGTCAACTTTGAAAGCTAAAAAATTAACACTTAAAAATATTTTTCAAGAATTTTAATTTCATAAAGTTAACAGAATTTCACAACAGCCCAATAAACGATAATAAATTAATGGATCAGTACCGAAGTAAGTGTATTTAATGATGATAGACTACATTTAATATAGTTAAAAATAATTGCGTTATAGTTCTACAAAAATAAAGAATCAAACTCAAAAGTGATCAGGAACTGGAATTATATAATTTCAATATTAAAGTCGATGAGATATGATCGGATCGTATTAAAATTCAGCCTTGTTATTATGAACCGAATTGTGCATATTTGACATGGTAAAGAATTCTTTGAATTTTTTGACCGAAGCACTTTTTGATATGGTAAATTCAAAAGTCAAGGCCGAAATTATCGCTCCGCATATCGGACCGGCATAATAAACCTAAAATAAAAAGGAAACATTAAAAAAATTATTATTTTTATTATTAAAGTATGTGAGTATCATCTAATATTTGTTTATTACTTTCTTATAGTTTACTTTCTTATATACGAAAGTCCTGTCAAAAGTCTTGACAAAACATGTATTTAAAAAGAGGATGACCCCACAAAAGGCTAGTTACTCTAAAAAGCGGTGTCCAGCTCAAATCCTTTACTGGGTCAATCACAATTTTAAAAATTGAAGTGGGTCGCAATCGTTAATATAATTAATATATAATTATTTATTAAAAAAACAAAATATGATATAAAATAAATAATAAAAAATATTTATATTTAATAAAGGGTATTCAGTGTGAATATTGGTTTTCAATTTTTCTACCTATATTTTCTATACTAACTGGACACTTAGAACAAGCACATGAAGTTGATTTTTTAATTTTCATCTGTTATATATATTATTATTAACATTTATTTAATAAAAATAATTTTGAGTTTTTTCTTCAGGATACAGTAGATCTGCATGGATCTTTA
>JBBMKC010078755.1:0-17094 GCA_037834085.1 Bipalium vagum | reverse complement strand
TTATTATTATTATTATTATTATTATTATTATTATTATTATTATTATTATTATTATTATTATTATTATTATTATGCTTGTGCTTATAATAATTACTAAATTAAGTAGGTATAGTTAATAGTCGGTTTATACGCAATATAATCAATTTTCAAATTTCAAAATATAACACTTAAATTTATCGAACTTTATATACGACACTGACCTAACCCGATTATGTGAATAATTGTGATAATATAAGATGTAATATTAATTAATATAATTTTTGTTAATTTTTTATTTATAACTTCATTGACTGCAATGTTAAAATTATCAGAAATATCAAGAACTCTATGTATTTAAAAAAATATTTATTTCTGTTTTTATAAAATGTCATAAAAATGTCTTATTAATGTCACTTTAATAAAATTTATAAAATTAAAAATATTTAATATTATAAAAGGTTTGGTAATTTGAAAAATATTCCTAACACTTGTTTATAGGGGCTTCAAAATATTTTTTCATGAATACAAAATGAATTCTTAAATTAAAAATGGTCATCCAACAGTGATGACTGTTAGTTTCTTCTGAATAAAACTTTAGATAATTCCCAATGAGTGTATCCGTTTACCAGCGTTTGGCATGGGTCTTCTTTGATAATTCCTCCTAAATCATTTTCTTTACACTTCTTTAGTTATCCTGAAAATTCTTTTATTGAATTATTTCATATTATTTTCATATATTTTTCATGAATTATTTATTATTATGGAATTATTGAAGCCAGAACCAAACTGCTCTAACCTTTACGGCATTCTCTCCAAATAAATCCTGCAAATTTCTAGTTGCGTCATCCGCACTTTTCTTTTTTTGAAATTCGTAGAAGATGCAATGTTGTAGATATTGTTTTACACAATTCATTTTTTCGATATGTAAGCAAAGACAATTCAAAGAAACAATAGATATTTCTTATTAATTATAATTTAATACTAATCATCACAATAATAATAAGTTTATTGCAATACAACAGGACTTGTTTTATTTGACCTAACATAATATTAAAAATCGGGAAGAATTTTTTGTTCAATCTAATAAAACATTCCCATGTATAGAATCATCTTCGAAAAATTTTATTAAGCAATAAATCTAAATATTGTTATTTGATTCTCATATTTCATTTCTAAGTGGCATTTTAATAATTTAATAACTATAAAATTAATAATGTTATCTAGAAAAGTTTTTACTCAAACTTAGAAATAATGGTGTTAAAAGTTTGGAATCAAATATATTAAAATTCCTTGCAGCTGATTTCATTTTCATTATACATATTTGCATCTGATAATGAAAAATAGTCCAATATAAGAAAAATGGAAATTTGAAATTCTCTTATACACATTTTCCCAAGATTTCTTAAAAATGTATGATATAAATAACAAAGTGAATTAACAAGTTTTTATTTTCCGATGATTTATCTTGTTTCAGATGAAATAATAAAATGAAATTTACATTAAAATTTCTTTAAAAAATAGTATAGTCAGTCTTGTAAATTTCCTGATTTGAAGTATGTCAAAATTAATCTAAAGGATGTTAAGAATAAATTTGATCAAATTATTAAATACATTTCGTGATCTTCGTTTTAATATTTTGATCAAATTCAATTATTAATTCACTTTTTGAACATTGGCCCATGAGCATAATTTATCTATATAAATCAGTTTTTTTATGAAATGTTTGTGTGGTCATATCCATTTGATAGAATTTTTTGAACCATAATGATTTGACATTTATTAAGTTATGAATATCTGTAATTTTTCATGTGAAACTCGCACTGTAGAATCAGAAGCATTTTATTACATATATGGAGTATTTTGCTTGTTGGGGATAATTCTCAATGTGTTATTGCTTCTAAGTATTTATTTCCCTACGAAAACCAATATTTTAATTAATCTTCATACTTTGATAAAAATCCTGATTATCTTGGATTTAATAACATGTTGCATTTTATCAGTCGATTTGGTAATCGTATATCGATATGGAAGCAATTTTGATTGGCCCATTTATGCATTTTATAGTATCAGAGATTGTCTGTTATCGTGCCACAGCATTCTTCTTCTTTTGCTTAGTATTGACAGAAATTTAATTTTAATTTGGCCTCTGTTTCAAGATCGAATCACCAAAGTCATATATGCATCTTGTATTTTTTTATTCACATTGATAACTTTAATTTATATCATTCGAGTTATTCTTTTTGAAGCTGTTACTGGATGGGTATTGAAGAAGAAGATACACTCAATAATGATTTTCGTAATTGGAATATTTGCTCTGATTGTCATTTTCATATCAATTTCGTCTTATTCCCTTTTATATTACTTAATTTTTCATTTTCTCAAAAGAAAGCCAATGACCGAAATGAATATCAAGAAATATAAGTACACATTTAAATTTACTGTGATTTTCTCTTCTGCTACTGTTGTATTAATAACAAGTTACTTACCATTATTTTTAACCAATACGAATATTATTAAATGGCCCGGATATATTATTTTTTACACATTTTATTCTCATTCCCTTTATGATCCTCTAAGTCTTATCATTTCAAAAAAATCAATTAGAAATCGGATTGCTTGGTTGATTCTTTGTGGAAATATTAAATATCGAAATCGGACATCTACAATCCTGAGTAGACTAGGTCAAAAGATTGAAACTCAATTATAGATAGACTAATAAAAATCTGTCGTACAATAAATTTTTTATTTTTATAATATGAATTAATTTATTAATAATATTTATTCATCATTCTATTTAAGTGAAATATTTTTTTAAAAATTATTGATAAGAGTATCAAAAATTGTTAATCATTTTAAAATGGTTTTTGTAATAAAATTATTATTATTACTATTATTATTATTATTATTATAGTATTAATATTTCAAATGGATATCCTATTTTTGTAAAAGTAATTAATACTAAAATATAATTTCAATGAACTGGTGTGTAAATAGTTTGTTAAGCAGATCCTTTTTCCTTTTGTTAATTTAATTTTATTTATTTATCTTTTATTTTTCTCAATTTTTAATTTTCTAAAAATTTTTATTCCATTTAATAAATATAAAAATGGAATAATTATTACAACAATTAGTAAATATTTTATCACAAAAATATTTAACATCTTTTATTATAAAATTTTAAAAATCAGAAATTATTTTCAAAATGGAAATTCCATTAATATTTGATTCAAATTTTAATTATGAATTGGATTAAATATGTTTTCTATTTTTAATATTAAAGAAAATATTATTATAAAAGTCACAGATTCAAAAATAGAAAATATATATTTAACTCCTGGTTCTGATGAAATAAATGAAATCAATCGAAAATAAATTTAAATATGAACATTTTACGGAATTAAAAATAAGAGGAGGACAAATGTTTAATATTGAACCTAGAGCAGCAAACTAAAGAGAAAAAATTTAGGATTGTATTTTATATTTCTACTGGTTATTATTTATTATTTTTTTAAATAATATTTATTTTTAATAAAATTGAAAAATGTGATACAGAAACTCCATATCAATATGATGATAAAATTGATAATAATAAAAATAATATTTTAGAAGAATTATATTCTTAATTTTAAAATTGTGATATTGTGAAAGATATTATAAAAATAAAATAATAGCATTCTTAATCCTATTGATGATTTTGATATTGATATTTACAATTTTTAAATGTGTTAATGAAACAAGTTGAAAAAAAACAGAAATTTAACAAAATCTCGGAAATAATAAGAATATATTATTTATTTTAAATAATTTTTAAAAAACTATTTCTTTAGATGCTATGAAAAAATTTGAATCTGAATTAAAAGAAATTTCAGGTTATTTAAATAAAAAAGTGACCAATAAAAATCAAACAAATAGTAATGTAAATATAAAATCAATGAAAAAAGAAAGAAATATATAACTTTTAGAAAATAAACTAAACCAAATTTTAAAAAACTTTTACTCTTGATAATTAAAAAATTTTAAATAAAAATTTTAATCAATATATTCAGCTCAAAAGATTAATAAATTTTTAGAACTTAATTTAAATCAAAAAATATAAAAAATTATGAAATTATGCTTTTTCAACGTTTTTTTATATTGGTATGATTTGAAAAAAACTGAAAAATTATTAAAACAATTTTATCCAAATATATCATAAAATATCAATAAATAAAATTGAGAATAAATTTGAATAATTAGATCCAAATGAATCTATTTATCTTAATTTGGATGAACATACTTATTAGATGAACAGACTGTTTATCAGAATATATATGAAAAAAATATTCAACAAATTCAAACTCTTTGATTGATAAATAAATAGAAAATTTAAAAATTGAAATTTTTATGAATGAAAAAAAAGGTTTTTTTTATATATGCATCAATATAATTAAGGATATTCAAAGTTCTAAGTAATCATGGAAAGTTGTACAGTTGTTAAGTATTTGTGTGTATAAATAAAGTGTGATAAAATAGGTTGTTTTTAAAATTGAAAAATCATTTAAAAATTCAAATATTATTAAAGCAAAAATTAATATTTACCTAAGTGGTGATAATTATTAAAATTATTACTATAATTATTACAATTACATCAATTTTATTTCAATCTTTACAATAATCACGATTTTTTGCAAAATTTCTTACTGTTCTAAAACTTGTGTCGCTCAGTAAAATTTATAGAGATAAAAATGTATGTGATATTATTTAATATTTGTAATGAAGAATATTTTAAGTCATATGATAAGCGTGGTTATAAAATGTGCTGAAGTTATTCACTCAATTTCTTTAGTTGATACTTTTTGTAAATTTGTCTTTATGTCCATTAAAAGATTTTCCAGAAACATTTGGCTTTATAGGTACGAAAGTATATTTCCCACATTATTTCAATACAAATTAAAATCAAAATTATATTGTTAATTATCCAGATTTAGAATATTATGGGTATAACAAGATGAGTGATAATAATAAAGAAAAAAATATTAAAACAGTGTCATTAGGTAAAAATAGAGCAAAGCTCCCATGACAGCAAATTCGGAAGAAAAAATCATGAATTTTTTATTTTTAATTCAAATGTTTTATTATTGTTTAACAGATGTTATGATTTTGGCAAAAGGTTGTTTAATTTATAGATATTTGTTTTAAATATACTCGTACCAAAAACAATAAACAAGTCAGAAAAAGATGAAGATGTGAATCTGTTGATACAAAATTAGAACGACGTTCTTGTGATGCAAAGCCTCGAAATATGGATCCTTTTAAATATATGACAATTTCAAAAACTTGTGAAAATATTTCTCTATCATAAATAATGAAGAAATTGGAATTCCTAGGTTAATTAATTTGGCAGATGTACAATGCCGTCCATATGTTTGGGCCACCCTGTAAATATCGAAATAATTGTAGATTACGAATTATATTAAAAGTTTTATGATTTGAACTATGTTAATTTAGAAATATGTTTATGTTAGCTTTAAAATTCATTAAAAATTATTTTAAAAAATTATTGTATAATTATTAAAATAGATTTGTTATGTTAAGGCGTGTTTTTTAATTTTGATGTCATTTAAATATATAAACTATTTTAAGGATAAATTAAATTTTTAAGTAAAAAATCTTTATGTACAACATTTTGCTAATGCTTAAGTAATATATTTTTTTAATTTTAGAAATTATTTTGTTAAATATTTCTAAGATATCCATAGATATTTGGAAACTGGTGATTAAAAAATTGAAAGAGGTTTTGTCCCAGAGGAAAATTTCAAATGAGCTCAATATTTCAAGGAATGCTATTCAACATATGATACGGAAACTGCAACAACATGGAACATTGAGAAACTTAAGTAAAAGTGGTCGTAGACCGAAAAATACACAAAGATCAGTAAGATTACTTATTCGGATGTCAAAGAAAAATACCTAGAAAACGTAATCTTTTTTTCAATTGGAAAACAAGCCAAACTAACTCACTTAATACTGTGAAACGCAATCTGAGAAAGTAAGGCTTATCCGGGCGAATTGCAGCGAAGAAACCATATTTAAACGAGCGACATATAAAAAATCGTTTAAAGTGGTGCAGAAATTATAGCAAACTGCTTCCTTCTTTTTGGAATGAGATGATTTTTTCTGATGAAAGTCGCATAGAACTGTTCTCTAGAAAAAGACAATACATCCGCAGACCGCAAGGATTAAGGTATAGTCAAAAATATACCACGAAAACGGTGAAATTTGAAGGTAATAGTATCATAACTTGAGGTGCAATTAAAGAAGATGGCACCAGAGTTCTGGTAAGGTGTCCGAATCGGATGAACTCTGATGCCTACAAGGATGTATTGAAGAGAGGATTGCTCCAAATATATGATGCAGAGAATATATTTCAACAAGACGGAGCTCCATACCACAAATCAAAATTGGTGTCTTCTTTTTGGACATGAAAAAAATCTGCGTAATCAGTGATTAGCCGGCTCAATCGCCAGATTTGAATATAATTGAGTCGTTGTGAGCTGACTTAAAAGCCAGAGTTCATAGCTGTAGGCAGACAAATATTGAGGCACTGTGGAAGAATTTGGAGGATCAGTGGGCAATTTTCCCCATATCCAAAATAAAAAATCTATATGAAAGCATGCCAAGAAGGATGCAAGAGGTCATTAAAAATAAAGGCATGAGTACAAGGTACTGAATTCGAGTATCGCGATTGTTCATGAGGTTGAGTTTTTATTATTATGTGTTTGATAATTTGAAATGTAAATAAAAGATATTTTATTGACGTTTTAATCTTGTATTCAAAATGACATAAAAATTGAACAAATCGGTTTTCCTACATTTACAAAAATTTTACTCTGGGAATTTTTGATTGGAAGCATGTACTTCAACATATTCTATCATATATTTAAATATAGACAGGATTAAAATACTTATAATTATATACGTTCATCATTTTATCGAAATTTTAGAGGTGGCCCAAAACATATGGACGACATTGTATATTCTTATAAATGTATTAATTGGCTAGAATATTTAAGTAAAACTAATAAAATAAATATTAAAATGAAAAAAAGAGGTAAAAACTATAAGAGCTAATAATAAAACATAAAAAACTTATGTTTATTATTATAATCAAACTTCTAAAACTTATTATATTTATGAATTTAATGGTTATTTTATTCATGGATGTTTAAATTGTTTTAATAAAGAATTACAATGGAATTTTTAAATAATAGAACTTCAGAAAAAATAAATAACATTATAAAATATTTTAATGATACAAATACAAAACTAATATTTATAGAAATATGGGAATGTGAATATGATAAATATATTTTAGAAAATCTTGATAAAAAGTTTGATATTAATCCAGCTTTTCTAAACTAAAACCTAAAGATTCATTTTATGGAGGAAGAACTAAATTTTTTCAATTATACACAAAAGTAAAATATGTAGATTTTGTTTCTTTATATTCAGTGGTAATAAATATGATGAATATCCAATTGGATATCCTACAAAAATATTTAATTTTACATCTCATCAACATAATGAGCATGTTCTTTTTGAAATCATGAAATGTAGAATGTTAGCACCAAGAAATTTCATTTACCGGTCTTACCTTAAAAACAAGAAATAGGAAATGCTCATAAATTACTTTTTGGTTTATATAAAACTTGTATGGAAAAAAAATATGAACTGTAAACACTATGTAAAAAATAATAATTGTTCTAATTAAGAAAGTAGTGATCACTGTTAATATCAATCGGGGTATAATCAGAACTATGTCATTTCTTGAATAAATTTACTAAGTGATAAATAAATAATATTTAAACAGATATTCTCAGACCAGGAAATTCTTTTTTAATTTTAAAAATAAGTTTACTTTTAAAATTTCATTCATTCATATACCTTTTATTATTTTAAAATAATGAAAAAAAAATAATTAAGAAATTCCCCAGGTCTGATTAGCTTCCTCATACCCCCGTTTTCAAAATTTTTTAAAATTTTCTCGACATTTTTCTTAAATCTCTTTCTGTTTGGTTTTCCTAATGGACTTTTAGGACGATCTCATATTGTCCTTTATGCCTTTCATTTTCTTTTCCTCTAGCTTCGATCTTCAGTAACACTTTTTCTCCTACGAAAAATGTTCTCTCTGTAGTCTCTTTTATTTTCTAAATCTGTTTTTCAGCTGCGTTATATAATCTATCTCTGTAGATCTTTCTACCAAACACCATTTCAGTCGGACTTATTCCGATTGTTTTCTGAAGCGTAGAATTGAGGGAAATTTCTACATCCGGGTGATCTCGGCCTAGTCGTTTGTTCCTCTTTCGCTTAAGGTTGCGTTCAAGAAATCGAGCACGGTTTTGAATTGTCTTTTTATTTGGCCATTTGTGTTTTGATGATATGGGCTCAAGAAAAGGGATTGGTATTAACTCTCTTTGCAAAATCCTTCATGCCTTTAGACTCAAATGCTAAACTATTTTTTATTTTTTCATCCACTTAAATAAGATTTAAAAATGAAATTGACATTTCATTGATCAACCTGGTCTACATTCTGATTAGTCGTTCGACCAGAATAGTATTTAGGAGTTGGAATCCGCAGTGGATGGCCGCAAAAAGAGATTAAGGAAAATTTGTTATTTTGTATGAAGAATTATTTTGTGGGAAGATATTCAAAGATTTCACTTTTTTCATTTATGCCCTCCATTATGCGACAGGAGGGGGGGTTCTGAGCTAACCGAATTTGTACCCATCATCGACAGAATTGGTGAGGATATCGTTGTTTTCCTTTTTATAATTTACTTGATATTTTATTAACATTTTAATTTAATTATTTAATTGATTATTACTCTATTAAGACATTTAACTTTTAGTTTGATGGGTTATTCGTTATTGAAACATTTAATTGTGTGATTGTAAATATTTTATTGATAATTCGATTTGATTATTATCCTTTAGTGAGACATTTTAGTTGTAACTTTGGTAATAAAGTGTTAAAAATAAAAAAAGTATTGGTAATAAAAAGTAAAGGGGTCAGTGAATTTTACGACCTAAGTGTTACGACAAGGTTCATAGTAATTTAATAGAGTAACACAGATATCGAAATGGAAAATCAACTTTTGATTCTATTGAAGCAGAAGACGTTTTGAACAAGAAATTTAAACCATCAGAAACATTTTCTATGAAAAAACTTTCTGTTATACAAGAACAGTGTGCAACTGAGCATACGGTAGTTTAAAACAGGGCCAAAATCTTGTCAATTGTTTTCTCGATTTTTCTAATTTTTAAAAAATATTTTATACAAAATTTTTAATTTTTTATTTTTAAAATTTTTTTTATTTACAATAAGACATGAAAATTAGTTTTTGAGGAAAAAATAGAAAATTTTAACGAGGGATAACAAGAAAAACATTTTAAAATCTTGTTTTAGATCTATTTAGATTGATTTCCCTACCTTTTTAAATCTTGAAAGCCATTTTGAAACCCAAGCTTGTATTTTTTTGTTTTATAAATTTTATTAAAAGCAATCTAATATGCTCTCTGTATTTCCTTCTGTACAGAGAAAAATTTTATTTCATTAGAAAAGTCATTATTTCACGAACTCAAAATACATCAATATTTTTAGTAAATTTTAATTTTTTCAGACTTCCTATCCATTTAATATAAAATTTTAAGCTTAAAATAAATGCTAATATTTGATTTAAAATAAAGTTCAGTTTTTAATTGTTTACAAAGAATTTTCGATATCACCAATACTAGAAATAAGACTAAAAATAAAAGAATTACAATACTGTAGTTAACTGAATTTAAATAATTAAGAAATATGTAAGTTTTTGGAAGCAGAACAGAACATTTCTTTATTAAACGTAATTAAATAAAATTAAACGTAATTAAATAAAAAAGTCCTAAAGCTATTTTTATGAATTACAAATGTCATTTCACAATTGATCATTTACAAACAAAAATGTATACAGACCGAATATTTTATCAATAGACTTCGTGCAAATTAATCTCTGTAGACAAAGTTGTAAAGATTGTGCTTGTTGGACTAAAATACATTTCTCTGTCCACTGCATCGATCAAAGTTGATTACATAATTATCAAATATTCTTTTCATGAATACATTTACATTCCAAATTTATTATATCATATTTAGTCCGTTTATTGTTTCATTTAATCAATAGAATGAAGACCAAAACAGACACTGTTTATGTTTCGTATCTTATTTTGAAACTTGTTAATAAGTAATGTTTTCAAAACAGTGAGATAAATCCGGTTATTCGTTATTGTTTAGATAACTGAATCGCGAAATTGTTTTCTTATATTCATGAGATTATTACTAAATATTAAAATTACATAAATTAAGGAAAATTATTCTTAACACCAAACAAATCTCAACACTACAGAACGAATTTATTTCCCCATGTTTTTGAATAATAATACAGTGAATAATTTTTAAGTAGTGAAGTGATACAAAAACATAATTAAATAACCATTTAAAAAGAATTTTTAAATAAAGCTTAAATATTTGTAATTACAAAACCCCATAAAATCAATATTTAAAAAAATCAGGTTATAGAAATTTATTAGCACATAAAATTATTAATTGACTGCAAATATAGTTCAGAGATTTGGATTATTGGCATCTTCTTCCTTCTTTCCATGTTTAATCATTTTTGTAAATTCACGGTAATTAAACTGACCATTAGCACGTGGAGCTCCATAAAATAACTCATCAACTTGTTCATCGGTCCACCTATCTCCCATGGATGTCATTAATTCTCTTAAATGATCTTCAGAGATAAATCCAGTATCGTCGGGGTCAAAGCAAGCAAAAGCATTAAGAATCGTTTCTTCTGGATCACTACCCGTCATTTTTTCACCAAAAAGCGTCAGAAACATTGTAAAATTAATTGTTCCTGCAGCCTGTTTTAACATTTCTTCAATATAAGTTTCATTCGCATCTTTACCTAGGGAAGTTAACATTTCCACTAGGTCATCATGATCAATAAAACCATCTTTATTTTGATCGATCATATTAAAAGCTTCCTGAATATTAATCTATAGAAATGAAAAAAAATAAAAATAATACTTTAAATTCTTGAATTTGAGGTTCACTGAACATAGAAAACACATTACTAGTGTATCGCTGAGTTCTTGCTCTGTGCTTCTTTCTAGTTTTAGTAGATGCCATTATTAAAATTTACAAGATTTAAACCTAAATCACAATACTGACCCTTAAATATTAATCAAGTTCAATAAATGATTAATATTAATAAGTCAACTAATTTATTTAAACAATATTTAATATAATATTGATTTGTTGAAATAGATTTATTAAACTTTGTTTCAAAAACTTTAAAGAATCTTTGATTAATCAACTTTATATTTACAATAATAATAATAAGTTTAATACTGATAAACTTTAAATCTTTATTCTAATTAGCTAACTGGGAAAATATTTCTGTATTTGTCAATTAAAAATAAAATTCTGGAATAGACAAATCTAAATTAAAATCGAAATATGAATGGGTGTCGCATTTTAAACCACAAAGATTTATATTGTACTTTTGGGTTGGTATGGGAACCAACTCTTTGATTCTTATGTACATTTTTGATACGAAACGATCTCAATGATATACTTAGTCATCATTTTGTTTGAATAGTCTGCATGAAAATATTAATTTCACGATGGAGAAAGAAAGGAATGAAAAACTACCATTTCTAGATGTTATCATTAAAAAGGAGAAATTGAATAATAAATTAAAGATTAATATATTTAGAAAAGAGACGGATACAGGGCTATATACGTTAAACAATAGTTTCTGTGAAGAAAGACATAAAAGTGGATTAATCAAAGGGTTAATTAATAGAGCATAGCCTTTAACATCAGATTATAAAGAGATAGAAAAAGAACTGGATGTTATAAAAGAAAGATTGAAAAAATGCATATCCAGATAGAAAAAATAATCAATGGAACAATTAGCAAATTAATAACTGGAAAAGAAAAAGGTGAAAAGAAAATTGAAAATAGAAAAGAAGAGTTTAAGAACGTACTAAAAATACCCTTTTCAAAAGGATTTAGAACATTTAGGAACATAATAGAAAGAACTGTTGAGCTTGAAGATTTAAAAGTTATTTCAATGACAACAAAAACAAAAAGCTATTTAAAAATTAAAACGCCAACACCTGCAATATTGCAAGCTAATATCGTATACGAATTTAAATGTCATGGGTGTAATAGCTTATACATAGGGGAGACAAAGCGTCACCTCAGAACACGTATTAGCAAACATTCGAAATTAAGCAGAACGAGTAAAGTTTTAGATCATTCTTTGAATTGTGTTGCGCGAAAAGGGAAAGTTAATGCTGCAGAATATCGAATACTTATGAATAATTTTGATAATAACGTTAACTAATCGTTATTAATAAAAGAGCGGCAATCGGAGATCAATATTCAAACTGGAAAAAGTAAAAACCAAAAAAAAAGAGAGAATTTTTTAAAAAATTAAAAATAATAATTTCCATCATTCAGAATTTTACAAAATATTTTAATTAAAAATTAGACCGACGTTTAGATAAATAAAGTATGTTGTTTTATATATGAATGACTGATGATGAACTGTTTTGTTAAATATTTGAATATTTCAGAATTAGTAGAAAAACTGTTTTTTGGTGTTTGTATATTTTGAGTTTTAAAACTTTTTGCCAGTTGGAAATCCAGAGCTGACATAAAAACGTTGTATTAAGTCATCCAGAAAGTCCTGTAGATTTTTTAATGAATTCTTTTTAAATTAATAATATTTATATAAGTTTTATTTGTTTTAACAAATTAGTAAAATAAATAATGCAGAGGTTGAAATAAACGATTTTTAAAAAAAAATTTTAAATAAATAAATTAATTAAATAAATACATTTTTAAATAGAAAATGTATTTAATTATTAATATTTTGAAATAAGAAATGAATCTGCCAACAAAAATTTTCTATACTTTTCTATTTCATTTTAAGGATAAAATGGTTCAAATTACCAGCAATAAAAATTGTGAAATACACCAGACAAAATAACTGGTAACACGGATTGGTAACTGAAGATAATTGGTGATATAATTCCCTTTTGTGATATTTATGAGAGTGGACAAGAATTTATAAAAAATACTTATAGAAATTAAGATACGATTTGGAATTAACCGATGCGAACTAAAATAAGTGAGCATGAATTTGCATAACCTATATTTAATAATGGATTGTTATAAATATTATACTGCAATAAAATAAACAAAATTTATTAGTCTATTCTCGTTATAATCAACTGGTATTTGACAGCTAAAATTTTTTATTATAAAAATAATTGACTATATCAGCAGTACTGCATTTTATTACCCAAACATATTACACAATCAAATGCAGTCAATCATTCAAAACGAAAATCCTTATCAATTTAGATCCAAGAAACTTATTATTAACGTTTCTTTTCTTGTTTTTGTAATGCTTTAATAATATTCTCATTTTATGTAATGAGATAAATATCATCACATACCAATGGTTTCTTACGAATATAAGACGGAAATTTTTCAACAGGTTGAATGACACAGGAAGCTGTTCATCGAATGTAAGGTATCCAAGAAGATTAAAATCGGACAAATGTAAATCAATGCAAAACGATTCTGGTTTATCTTCATCTACATTAATTAAACTCGAATGATATGAATTCTGAAAGCTACATTTTCTAGAGCAATTTCTATTATTAATTCATACTGATATCTATGCACCATGAATAAAATATATTACTTCCTTAATGTCTATCTTTATATTAAAGGATTCTATATTTTATTCCTTTCATTGATTAGATGAGGAAACAATCGTTTTCTTAATGTAAATTTAAGCTGAGTGATTCGCTGATCACATGACTGAATAAATGATGTACAGTTCAGAGGAAGGAAAATCAGAGTTATTGATAAATTTGGAACATGAGGATTAGATGGACAATTGTCAAAATATAATATTACTTGTCGTGATTTTAGTTTTATTTCATTATCAAATTCAAAAATTCAATTTTGGAAAAATCGCATTTGTCATCCAGGCTTTTGAATTTGATTTGTATGTAACTGGTTCGCAGTTGACATTTTTTCACGCCATGGTTTTAACAGACTTACCGATGACAAAGTGTACTTTTATCACTACCTGATATGTTAATGCAAACAAACAACTGTAGTAATTCTTTTTTTTTGCGTACTTGATACCTCGATAATCTTTTCTTTTAAACTCTAGTGTTTCTATGTTAACATTCTATAAAATAACCCCCTTTCATCTATGTTACAAGTATTATTGTCATTAAATAATAGTAATAAAGTCGTTCTTTAAAATCTATTACAATAGTTAAATCAACTGCTGCAGATTCACCTGAAATGGTTTTAAATGAAATTGAATGTCTTTTCTTGAAATGTTCAATACAACCGGAAGAGATTTAGAAGTTTTGTATTCCAAGCTCTGTAGCTATTTGAGAGGCAGTTTCTGCCAATCTAGTGATCAGAACATTTTCGGATCTTACATAAAAAGATCAGGCTATTAGAGCTTCATTGAGCTGTTTAGAGTTCCCAGGTCGAAGTCCTTTAGCTGAAAAATTTATTTTTGCATTATAAAGTGCATTTAATATTAAATCTTTGTCTGTAAAGAAAATTTTAATTGTTGATTTGTCAGCAATAAATTCTAAGGAAATATTAGATTATTTAGCTCCCTTTTTGAATTTCTGGATAATATTAATAATCTATAGCTTACAGTTTTGAAACAATTAAATTTAAAATTTACCTTGAATTAAATAAAAACTTATTAAATAAACAAAAACATTTATATAACAAAATTTATACAAAGTTTTTTATAAAGTTCCTTTAAAAAGTTGAAATTCAAATAGTTTACTATAAAAATATTATAATATTGATAGGCACAAATTTGATATAATTAAATTTATAATAGTTTAATATGTGAATAGTGATTATAACAAAAGTTAATATTTATATAAATATTTACAAAAAACAGGTAATTAATAATTATTTTAAAGCCTAATTTCTAAAATATAAATAAAAAGAAAAACATATTTGTATAAGTGATTTTCAGACTATTAAAACTAACTTAATTTAATTTTAAAACTATCTGTATTTATACCTTATTTTCTTAAATTTATTTTATTCTGATGATGTAATAAATAACTTATCTAAAGTTATACTATAACGCAATTTTTACTATTTTATCTTAATGAAATAATTTATTTTCTTCACAACTTTTATTTAACAAACATTCTAGTTTATTATAACTTTTTTATTCAAAATAATTATTTCTTTTACTTTATAATTTCGATTTTTAATTCTTAAAAGATTTAATCTACTCATTATTTTTCTTAATAAAATGTGTATCTGTGGAGACTCGCCAAAATAGCTGAAAAACAACATCAAAATCCCACCAGCATTGCAGAAAACATTCATTTGACAATTTTATTTTGATTTTGTATACACATTTTTTATGTATGTTAATGCCAATAACCCATTTTATAAAGGAATTTAATTTAACCTCTTCACATTAATAATTAAACTTAAATTTTTATTAATTTTTTCATAAATATAAATAATCTTTATTATTTAAATAATTAAAGAAAAACACAGAAAAATAAAAAAAGTTTTTGATAAAAAAGAAAAATAAATTTTTAATGAAAAGAGAAGACCACAAATAACATTTTATAAAATTAAAAATTTAGTACTATTTATCTTTAACATAAAAAATAATAATTTAAAAGAGGATTAAAAAAATAAAATGAAAATAAAAGAAAATCAGTTCAAAACATGTTGGTAGTCAGAGAATCAATAGGAAAAGAACTATAAGAAGGAGAATTTGATCATTACAAAATCAAAAAACGAAAATTTTCAACAATAATATGTAACCTCGGAAAATCTATTCATTTGTCTGTGTTCTGTTGGCATTAATAAATAAAAATCTGTTCGACATACAATAAACCACAAAAATTTCTTCAGTACCTTTCAAGTAAAGATGTGGTTATATTTAAATGATTACTGATTACCTTTTCAATGAAATCATGGGGACTCTTTTTTAAAATTTATCAAAGTAAATAAATGACTGAGTATTGTTCATTTTTGAATTTCTTTTCTTCAGCTAACTGCACCTCTCTTTGAATGACGCTTTAGGCAAACATGCAAAAAAACCATGCAAAGTTTTTAGTTTCCCTGTTGATATTTCCCTTGTGATATTAAAACCTAAATCGCCTGAACTGAATCTTTTTAATCGAAATTTTTAGTTTGAAGACGATACAGTTTCACTATGATAAGTTTGATGTTTTGCACTTCGCCGAAATATTTAAGTTAGCACTCAATATATATTTGATATATTTATTTCAAGCACATTTAAAAAATGATTTAAACAAACAATATTAAAAACCGATATTAGATACATTCAAAAATGTTGAGTTTCGTTTATCATCAACTTTATTATTTATTTTGATAAATGACCAGATTTAATGCAATTACTTAATAGTTAACCTCTCAATTTTCTATTTTTAAAAAGATGTAACACATTTCTAGCCTCAATATATCCTTTGAATTAATTTATAATGGAATAATAATAAAAATTATTAAAGCAGCAGTCTCAATCAAAGTTTGATTTCGTATCAAGTAACTGCAAAATTTGTACATCACATGTAAAAAGTATTCCCAATTGAAAGACACATGTTTTGTAATTTCAATTATCAATGATCAAAAAGTATATCCACATTCATGGAAATAATAAATGACTGAAATGAACAATAGTTGTGTTAATTTCAATTTGAGAATTTCATTGATAATAATTCATTAAAAACAATGCTGCGGAATAGGTTAAAATAAAACGTCTCATTTAATATCAAAATTAGTAAACTAAATTTTTGATATTTTCTTTTAGCATCAATCTAAAGAATTTTAAGAGAACTTAGCATGGTTTTATTAATATTTAATTAATTGAGGTGATATATATTTAAATGTTAAAAATTATTATTATTATTATTATTATTATTATTATTATTATTATTATTATTATTATTCTTATTATTATTATTATTATT
>JBBMKC010078644.1:0-17095 GCA_037834085.1 Bipalium vagum | reverse complement strand
ATTATTATTATTATTATTATTATTATTATTATTATTATTATTATTATTATTATTATTATTATTATTATTAATCACCAACCTCAGGAATTTATCCTTTGACAAACCCAACAGTTTGACCATGAAACTGGATTGAATTCCATGTGAAACGCAGAGTTATTTACTGCTGATCCCATGTGGTTGAACTTAATTGGCAGAATATTCCGTTGCTATCGCTGATAGTATCCATATGTTAGTCTGGTCCTTTAGTTCGTAAAGAAAAAAGATAACAAAATCAAAAATAGAAGAACAATCAAAGATGTGAAGATATTCAAATTCTATTAAAGTGAAGAAAAAAACCATTTTGTCGTAATGATTTATAAACTATAAATAAATAATTAATTTAACCATATTTTGTAAAAAATTGTTAAACATTTTATTTAAGTGTAATATTTATCTAAAATTTTTAAAGAGTTAGATTGAAATACTTCTTGAAATTATAAATTATTACAAATAAATTTTTTTAATGAATTCTAAATAAAATTAATAAATCCCACAAGATTTTAAAGTTGAAAAGTAATTTTTTTATTTTTTGGTTTAATATTTTTGTTTAATTAAATTACTTTGTAGTTAAATATAAATATTTATCACTCAGATTCATTTATTTATAGTAACTTTATAGTTAATATAAAGGAAGTAATACCTAAAACAATATTTCAAACTATGTCCACATCAATTAGAAAAAAATTAGTTATTGTTGGCGATGGTGCCTGTGGGAAAACCTGTCTATTGATTGTTTTTAGCAAAGATCAGTTTCCTGAAGTTTACGTTCCAACAGTATTCGAAAATTATGTAGCAGACATTGAAGTCGATTCAAAATCCGTAATTTTCAATTTCAACATGTTTCAATCTCATTTCGAAATTAGGTTGAATTAGCATTGTGGGACACTGCCGGTCAAGAAGATTATGATCGATTGAGACCATTGTCCTATCCGGATACAGATGTGATATTGATGTGTTTCAGTATCGATTCCACAGACAGTCTTGAGAACATTCCAGAAAAGTGGACACCAGAAGTATGTTACAGTTGATCGAAAATTTTCATTCAATTAATTCATCGCGTCAGACACAAAAATATCTAATTTATTTTTCAGGTGAAACACTTTTGTCAAAACGTTCCAATAATTTTGGTCGGAAACAAAAAGGACCTTCGCAACGAAGACAGTAGCCGTCAGGGCGGAAAGAACAAAATGGAAATCGTCAAATACGAGGACGGAAAGGCAATGGCCGAACGGATTGGTGCGTATGCGTACATCGAATGCTCCGCAAAGACCAAAGAAGGAGTGCGGGAAGTGTTTGAGACCGCGACGAAGGCAGCTTTACAGTCGAAGAAAAAGAAGAACAAGCTCAAATGTGATTTGTTGTAATGATGATCGTCAAAATCGATTTATATATATTGATTGACTGATTGGTTTAAATTGTTTTGAAAATGATCGCAAAGCCGACAGAACGTGAAGAAGACCGCTCGCGTGTGATGTTTCCTCAGACTGTCTGAATATTTGAATCATTCCTATTTCTAACTTTTATATTGATTATGATTTATTGAAAGCGCGTCGATATTGATTTAATTGTTAAATATATATTTGTTAAAGTTTTTTTATGAAGATTATTCATATTGATTGTGGAGGTGTTTAGCACTTAAAATACGATTTAGTATTTGATTTTCGATCGATTTTTTAAAGTTTGGTTCAATTTTTAGGATGTGTGTGTCAGTTTCTGAGTGTATAGTTTTGAAACGGTTTTTATTCTTACAATATATAATCATTCCAAGAAAAAATAATCAATTATTATCTCGACACAATATCGATAATCTATTGATCTCGATCGGATATTGATAAAATGTATGAGATTAATGAATTTAATTTTATGACTAATATTGCGTAGAGATTTCAGTGATTTTATCTTTAAATTAATATTCGATAGAATCAGTCATGTTGGTTAGAATTGAAGTTTGACTTTAAAAATGCTTAACCATTAATGACGATCTTGAAATGGAAATAAATAATTAACTGAGTTTTTGTAATAAAATATTGAATTCTCGCTTGATGATATTGATTTCATGAATGTGTGATTATACATATTTAAGGACTAAATTAACGAATATTTTATTATATACGGGGAGATACAAAAAATAAATGGATTTTATACAATTAACTTAACTCATTTCTGTTAATTTTAAAATGAAAGTAAAAATTTAAATTAACCTCTGTCGGATTATTTAGGTCATCGAAGATATTTGTATTTATCTAATTATTTTGGACATTGATTAAAAATATATTCACTTAATATAATCTATTATAGGAAATCTGAAAAATTTAAAGACATTAGTTTGATATCTTGTTTTTGTCTCCATGTTAAGATTTTGAGCTGTCAAGGCAACAAAATTAAACGAAACAATTTAAATTATACTATTTTGTGAAATGTTTCATGAAAAAAGCGGACAATGTTATTTCTGACCTATTGGAATATTGTAGGTCAAATTATACACATTGGGTGATGAGCAGGTCATTTTTCACACAGTGCATAAATCAATTTGTGCCAAACTAATAGAGAATATAAAAATAAATTTATTTTGATAAGAAAATAGTTCAGCTGACGAAACTATGTTAAATCACAAGGCTAATGAATGCTGGGCTTTAGTATGACCCAAAAATTATATCTTTTCAATCATATACAGAATAGTTAGAAGAATCAGCACAATATACACTGATGAGGCATAAGTATATCGTGACTTAAGCAAAACATGTATACATGAATCGGTTTGTCATAAATATCAATTTGTTGATTATGAATGCAATGCCCACACTCAGAACGTTCAAAGCTGTAACAACAAGATCATGAGCACGGTTCTATTCTGTTTCTTGGTTTAAAGCAGTTGTCTTCTGGTGTTCTCTTTCATTTGCTTTGAATTTTTGAGTTTGGATTAAACTCTCATCATTTAAAATCTTACATAATTTAAAACACTTATCCAAAACTTTATTAATCATGACAGATATTACGGTCGTTTGGTCGTCGGAGTAGAAGTATGCGCATAATAAGAACCAAAATAAAAATATAACATTAATTAAAAACTCAAAACCAAGGAATCCACTTGTAATTTCGATTTGAATAGATCCCTGGTCACTTTTGGTTAAGACTTTCAGTTTTCGTAGAATAAAGGATTCAAGATGGTGTTTAATACGCAGTTGTCTATAATTTGGATCAGATCTTTTCTTTATCTTGGATTTTGTCAAAAATGATCAAGTCTTGATACATGTCTTCTTGTCTAATTAATCTGACAAAACTGCCCGCAAAATTTCATAAATTTCGGCACTTTTTACGAGGATTTAATTTTACGTAATCTATATAAAATTTTCTAATTTATTTGAATATTTTTTTTAAACTATTTTTAAATAATTTGATCACCATAGTTTTTATTTTAATTATTATAAATAATTATATACCCTAAAGTTCCGTGTATAACACTCAGCCATGTATAACGAGAACCCATGTATAGCACGCAGCATGTTTTTATGAAGCATTAAAAAATTGCATTAAATATAATTAAAAAAGATTTTAAAAAGCCAGCATTGTGGACCGTATTGATAAATTGAATGACTTCTCTGATTCAGAGCCTGATGAGTTAGCAGATGAAGAATTACCCAAATTACTAAAGGATTTTTTGGACATGTTGGATTCTTTGAATTTTGAATTAGAAAATGAAAAAAATTTTGATTTTTGTTTTTTTTCATGTAATCTTTTTGTACAATTTTTGTACGCGCGCGTTATATACGGAACTTTAGGGTACTTATATAAAAGTTTTTATTAGACTTTTAATAAAATATTTTATAAATAAATTCTATATATGAATAATACAATGTGTGGAGTGCAACCTCAACAGATTTAAAACCTAAAACACACTAACATCAAATAGTCAATAAATAACGAAGGTATGTAAAAATATTGATGCAAACAGTTCGCTTGAAGTTCAGTTGTGCAGAATGGTCAAAGTACTGCCTCTATTAATCTTGGAATGTTCTAGTTTGAAGTTCTGCCAATTCCTCAAGTAAGTTTGAAGAGTTCTGCTGCTTACGTTCTTTAAAACTCAAATGGTGGTTTTCATAATTGTCTTTCACTGAATTTGGTTAAAATAAACTATTAACAATTTTGTATGTAGGATTCGGTTTTTAGTGTACAAAGTTCAACATTTTCAATTACAAAATTTCTCATTTTAGTGCATGAAATTCTCAATAATCGTACTTAAAGGCTTGATGAAACAGTTAAAAATAAATCACACCCCATTAGGATAATTTGTCATATCCAACCTTATGATATAAAATGACCTTTCTAATTCAAAAAACTTAATTAAAATTTTTTATTTTACATCATAAAATTAATAGTTAAAATACAATTCATCGTTCTCAGACACAAATCCAGACGTTCTTCAATTTTGCAAATGCCATTTTCATATCATTCCGAAGATTTAGAGTCTAAAATTGTTGACAGATTCATCTTCAGGTCTTTCTTGTTCTCAAAGCGTTTAATGAATTTCAAAAACCAGCGCCTTGATGTCTTCTCAACTTTGTAAAATCAGCGGCTGATATCTGTCTTTTCCAAGAACTATAGAATTTCATAACTTTTAGTTATTTTAATTGAGCGCTAAAATGAATATTAAAACAAACATCTAAAAAGTTAATCTTATTATTTATTTAACAAAGCTATGTATATTTTCATACAATAAATCATTAGTTTATTAATCCGTATTAAAAGTTATTTAGCTTTAATGTTGATATGTAAAAATACGATTCATTTTTTTATGGGACACCATAATAAATTCTCTAAATTAGACATAAAATCGAGTTGCGAACCCTTTCAATTAATATTATGAAAATTTTTGTCAATTTCTGGATCATGTTTTCTTGACTGACTCAGTCAAAAAAGATACTTGATACGATTGATCGTTCAAAAAAGATACTTGAAACAAATGACAAAAAAAAATATAAAAAAGTAAATAATTTTCTTAAAAACAAACACAAATATTTAAAATCACAAAAAATTGACAAACAAATTAGTTTCTATTTACAAATTTATTAAATATTTTTTGATTCCCAGTTTCTTGATTGAATATTTTCGAAAACTCATAAATAAAATCTTTGTTTTTACTTTAAAGTTTCTGTGATATGATTTTAATTTTATGACTTAGGATATAGGGTATGTTTCGGAATTATTAGGGACTGATGTGTTAAGGGAGTTGTGAATTCTTTATTCTAGACTCAGATAAGTCTTTTTTATCTTGGTTTTCTGTATTCTACGCTGCCGAAGGTTGGTTAAAAACAAACGAAGACAAAAATGCAAGGATGATGAAAAAAAGTGAAATTAAGTAATTGAAGATAAAAAAATGAAGAGACATGCAAAAGTGTTAATAAATAAAGTGTTGTTTTTTGTGTATTGATATAAAATAAATTTTGCTCTTTTTTCATTTTTTTTAATGGACACATTTATTTAGAGATATTTTGACTTTCTCAAAAAAGGATTTTCTTCTAATAGAAAAATATCTATTGTAATTTTTCGTGTAGTTACGCCATGAAACACAGCCAGTGTTTCTTTTTTATGTAAATTCCTTGAATATCGTGCCACAACCATCACAATTATCTAACATTATTAATATTATTATAAATTACTTTATAGTAATAACAGACTATTTTCTTTTAAAAACATTATTGCATCGAATGGAACACCATCACTATGCTGTTTATTAATATAATATTGTTAAGTTCCTAAAAAGATGGTTGATTTTAAAAAGACTTAACTCTGATTTTAGGTCACTTAACAAAGTATGTGATATCAGAAGGAATTACGGATGAAGGTTCTAGCACTATAATCACTGACACAATGTAAGAATTGAACAAACGAACAAATTTTGAAAATAAAATCTTTATTGAAGAATCGGCTTATAACAATGTTTTAATGACAAATTGAAAATAAGATTTTAGGCTGAATGAATCAGAATCTTTAAACACGGGCTTAGCCTAGTGTGTTAAAGCCCTCAGGAAGTTTGCCAGCTAGCGGCTGTGCAAACCTTAAAAAAAAAGGAAGAAAAGGAAAAAACAGAAAAATTTAATTAATCAACGGTGAAGCACCGAGTATTTATTTATAAGGAGACAATTAATTGAAAAATTCACTTCAATCGGTTAAGATTGCGCAAATTGTGTTTAATATAAAAATAAAAAAAAATTCAAAGCTTCTGTGCTCACAGAGTTTGAATAATCTTATAATAGAAATTATAATAAATATTAAAATATTCACCTAATATTCGTATCGATCTGGCAATATCCAATTGTCTTTCACCGGAATGTGGATCGTAATTTGGTCTTTCTTTTTCTAGTTTTAAGCGCCCCTTTTATACTATTGTATTTGTTTTTGTAACCTGATTCTACCTTCGTTGTGGAATTTGTAGACTGACCTGATTTGGAATTTGAATAATGAATTTGATCAATGTCTCGCGTCGTTATTTAGATAGTGATATGAGCCTTGTTTATTTTTACCGATATGACTATTCCCGTTTTTCGTTGGAATGTTGACCTTCTCTATTAGTCTTTCTCTGTGGGATTTATCAAGCCTCTGGTGAGATTTATTATGTGTCTTTTTACTGTTTTTCTTGTGTATATAAAAATTTTTATTATAATTTCTATTTTTAGAAATTCATATAATTTTATTTGTCTAAAATCTATTTTTAGCAACATATATAATTTTATTTCGATTATTTTCTATTCTTAGTAATTGCTATTTTCTATATTTCTTTTTTATATAAATTCTTTGCTTATTCGTTTTTTGATAATAATTTATAATTAATATTTAATAAATAAAAATAAAATAATAATTATTTAAAAGGGATTTTCTGACCATCAGCTGTAAATCTTTCACATAAAATAAAAATTAAAATCATAATATTTATTGATCACCAAAATCAGAATGAAATGTTTTCATAAAAATCATAACTACTAAAATCAGTCGATAGCAAAATGTTTATTATCATAACCATTAAAGTCTCTATTGTGGGATGCTCCACAATATTTTATTTCTTTACTGTCAACATGAAAAAATTGAGATCGATCAAAAAAGAGAATTAGTGTAATAAATCGGTCAAAAACTGGACTAGATGTAACAGACCAGTCAAAAAAGATACTTGATAGTCATTTCGGTAAAAAAAACGTGATCCCAATTTTTAATTATTTTAAATAATTTAATAAACCAAATTATTAGTTTTTAAATTCTATTTTTAAGAAATTGTAATTTAATGACCCATTACACTGTTGCATTCTTGGAATACGAAATACTATAACAGATTAAATTCAATCCTTTAAAAACTGGATATTGAAAGCTATATGGAATTCCAAAAATTAATCCTTTCTCTAAAAATTTTTACAAATACTCTAAAATTCACAAAAATAAAGATAAATATAAACCTCATTGCTTTAGTCGTTTACTGTCAGATTTCATCAAAAGCGAGACAATTAATAGTAAAAATATTTTATTTGACAAAAATTCAATTCCTTAAATGTATTTTTTCTAAACTTAAAAATATTGTGATGTGTATAAAAAGTCCTTAGACTCATGTGGATTACCCAGAGAGAGATATCTACTAGAGTTAATTTAATTAAGAAGACTGTACAGAGCATGCTGGAGAACATTGGAATCAGAAAATGATTTAGTCAATTCGTCTAATGACTTTTGACAGCAGATATGTGAAAAAAGTGAATGCAATCGTACCAAGAAAATTGAGACAGAATTTTTTGAAGATTATTATCAAGAAGGAGGAGACAATAATACAATAGTCAGAGTTTTGTAAAAGGGTTTTCCAGAGGATAGCCACCATCAATGCTTTATTCAAAGCTAGCTTATCGAAAACGTCTTACTTATAGTATGTTTTGGTATGCAAAAAAGCTCACCGAACTATGAATATAATCATAGAAAAGGGCTTCATGCTGGTTTCGTACTCATTCATTCATAATAATATAAGCTCATTTTCCGAGTTTTTTTAATCTAAGATACTTTCTTGTATAAAACCTAGTAACTTTCTAAAATAATTGGTTTTGTTTAATTAATTAGTTTAAGTAAATAGTTTTAGAAAAATATTTGAAGTTTAAAAGTATTTAAGGCTTATTCTTCCTAGCGTGCTTTAGGTTCAATATAATTCTTGCATTTTATTAGTTGAAAAAAAAGCTCCACTGTCAAATTCAAGGTTGATGTTGTTAAGGAATCTGATAGAGTACTACAGGAAAAAGAAGCTAGATCTATGAATTGTTCGTAAATACCGAGCAAATTACGACAGTCTCGTCCTGCAGAGTATGCAGGGAGAGAAAAAACAATGGTAAAAGTAAGTAAAGTATGTACATGTATTCAACAGGACTGTCACGACCACTGATGAAAATGTAATGGTTGACTATGAAATTTACATTAACGAATAAAAAAGCTTCTATTGGAATTTTAATTTTAATGTCATTTTAGAAATATATTAGAAATATGATACCAGTATAAGACCTAGTACCTTTTTCGCCGACGTAATTAACACAGGACGGTGTAATATAATTGGAGAAACACTCATTTTCGTATATACATACATATTAAAAGAGAATGATTTTTGAAATATTTAATTGTTTCATAGAATTAAGGAATGTTCCAAATATTAATTTCATTTAACTTTCGTCACAGAAGTTCTCACAAATGATTGCCAAATTTGGATTTTTAGCAGAGTCAAAAGAAATGGAGTCAGAGAGTGCAATTGGAAGTACTTTTTATATTTGTCATAAAATTGAAGTTTGTAAAATCCTTTATTCTCTTAGGTTAATTGATTTTTTCCTTTTAACACTGTTGCGACATGTTTCAACGACGAGTCCTGTCCTACTCGGTGGTCTATAGGCGTACCTGTTCGAGCCAAGTAGTCATCGCCATTAATTAGTGAATGTCTTGTTCTTATCCTTAATAAATTAAACATCATAATTATTTTTTTGAATATTATTTAATTATTCATTTGATTCATGTGTTTCGGACAATTCATTGATTATATAATTGATTGGAATGATGTATTTTTTACGGTTCGATACAATAACTGTTTCCTTATGTACTTTTGTCATTATTATTTAATCGATTATTAATTTTTCTGATACTTCGACCATTTGTGTTCGTCTATTTTGATATATTTGACGATTAGTATTAAATGATTTTATGAATGCGTGATAGAATAATAAGGGTTATTGTGATTACTCTTATTCATTATTAAAAGAGCACGTTAGAAACACAAGTTTTTAGGTTCAGTAAATTTAAAGCTCAAAATTATCTAATACTAATAATTTATTCAACATAATTGGCTGAATTGAAGTATAAGCAGATATAAATTATAAAATAGAAATTCAGTATACATTCTTAATATTAAACGACCTGCTTAAATCTTTATTCTGCTTTAGATATTAGATACATAGTAGATACATATTCTGTAGATGATGTTACCATTATTTCGGAGCCTAGTACTTATTTTGTACATAGGTTCATTTAGTTCCTAAAGATTAGAGATACAAGATATTGATTACTAACATGATTGGAAAAAAGAAGAATTGAAGTAAATAATTACGCTCAAGATTTTTGCAAAGACAAAATTATATTTTAAAACGATTCAACTTTAGTTTGTTCAATTGATGTACTGGTCTTTGAAAGTGCGTTACATTTACATTAACTACAAGTAAAAAGTATTAAACAATTTATATCTTCAGCTCTGTCTGCTTTCTTATTCTTTACTTATATAATCTTAAAGAGATAATTAGGTGAACTTTTAATTTGTAAAGAAAAAAGTGTCTCGAAGTCTGTAGACATATAAACATAAATATTTTCAATAAAATTTTAAAATCCTTTGAAGTAATTATCATTAACATTTTAAAAGGGACTTGTACAACTTTCTTATTTTACAAAACAAGAGGAAGTGAACAAGGTTGAGAAGTCTTAAAAACGGAAAGCTTTTATCAAGATCTTAAATGATTAGTTGAAATTTTTAGATCATGAGTTAAAGAAGAAAACTTATAACTTGGTCCCTTTGAATGGTAAATGATTAATTTATTTATTGATTATCAATAAGATTCCAAAGTCTTTCCGCATGTTATCATTTTAAAGTTTTCTTCACATTTTTTTGTCAAAAATTTTCTTGTTGGTCTCTGGTGAGATTACTTGGTTTAATTTTGATATTCAGACTATTTCATGTGGCTTCTATCGTATTGGAGTGGACCAATTTTACAGGATCCATGAATGACTTCGAATGATTTACTGTGTCATGCTTATATCGTACTTTTGAGCGTTCATTGTAACTACGCCACATGCCTTTGTAAACAGTTGATTCTTGTCTGACATGTTTATTATTTCTGTCAAAGTATTGGCCGATCGATCTCCTATTTCAACTAAGAATATTTTCTTTTCTTTTGTGTACTCACTACCGCTGACTATCAATGCTTCATTTTACATGGTATTTAAAAAAATATAAAGAAATTTAAAATTGTGTACTTTTATTTATTTTTTTTGAAAGTTCTGATCTTTATTCGATTAAAATTATACATTTGTGTCATTACACATGGATAGCTGGGAAAGATTGTGAAATCCAGTACATGAAAAAAACAAACCAATATCAATACATGGTATTTAAAAAATAATACATTGGATTTAAGAAAAAAATCGAATTAAAAAAATCAATACTTTTGATTACAAAATGAAGAACTTATAAATTGATTTTTCTTAATAAAAAGATCATTTATAATTTTTTATTTAAAACAGAAATTGTTTGAATAAAATATAATTAAAATGTGGAGTTTGATAATTAAAAATTATGACAGTTTCTTCGATACAAAATATTTTTATTCTTCAAATTCGAATCTGATTTAAAAAAATTTTTGTCAGAGATCGAGAAGAAATAATTTCAGCAAATTATTATTTAACGATAACATTTAGCCCAGAATATTTGAATATGCAATAACTAAAACAATTTAATATTTATTGAAAATTATTCAAGTGTTAATGGTTTTGATGAAATAGTATTAATAGAATATAAAATGTTATGTAAGCGGCGCCATCATTATATAAATATGCATGTTCTAATAAGTTGGTTGGGATCTCATATTTGGAAAAAATAAAAATTTTATACGAAAGCTCATTTCATTCTTGACAGGCTGTCTTTATCTTAACAGTATAAAAGTGGAGAGAAATTAATAAATATTGTTTGCAAACCGGAAATAATAGCAACCAACGTGAAATAACAATTAATGATTATTATAAAATATTTTTTACTGAGGCATTTTATTTATATTTATTATTAATAAATAAATATCCATTTTACTAATTTCAAATACAGCAGGACCCGCTCAATGTGATCAACAGGTTAATATTATCAAAACTATTAGGTGCCGATTTTTTCTATGTAAATTAATTAAAAATAAGCCGTTTTTTGTAATCATAAATTAGGCTTATGTTATCAATTTGTTAAAAATTAAATTTTATCTAATAAAGAATTTTAAAAATCAATTACATTTGTTTAAATATTAAGCCGGATTATCACACAATTTAAAATTTGTGAATTCAAAAATAAATATAAAGCGTGTGGATTTATCTGTAAATGAAAAATAAAGAATTTTCGAGTCCTATGACAAGTAACCTAAAATGAGTCATCATATTGCAACTATTTATTTAAAGGTTTCGTAACCTCTTTTATGTAGCTGATAAAAAATAGAGCACACAATGAAACTCCAAGACTCACTAATGCAAATATAAATCGGAAAATATGTCCCTGTTGAAACAGGTTTAAAAATTTGGTTCAGAAATGTTCGCCTGACGAAACGCACAGGAATTTGCAAAAAAAATGGGTATAGAAAATTTTAATGCAACCTTTGGATGGTTTAGCAAATGGAAAAATCGAAAAAATGTTGAGTATTAGGAAAACAGTTTTTAATTATAAATAAAATAAAATTTTAAATTTAAAAAACCCTACCTATCCAATAACGTAGTTTTATTTAAACAAAGGCTTTACAAACATTGAATAGAAATTAAAATGATTTATTAATTTTCTAAAAAAAAATTCTGAAATCGATTTTTAAAGGACTTTTGGAACAAATCTAAGATATTTCAAAAAAATTTTTATTGAACATGATATAATTTTCTAATTAGAAAATAATGCTCATGAAATCGTCAAAAATCCCAATATGGATCCCAGAAAAGAGTGAAGATAATATTCCTCTTTAATATTTTTTTCATTTGAAAATCCCTATTCCTCAACGTATTGATTTCTTGTTCCAACAAAGTCAGAAAGAAAGGAGCAAAATTTAAGGATTTTCAATGACATGTCAATCCTCTTTATATTTCATTGAGATTGTTTTTTGCAAATAGCGCGCTGAAAACTGAAAGACAAAAATCAGCACAAAAAACCGGAAAAATAAATATAAAAAAATCGATTGATTAGGGGAGAATGTGCACAAAATTCTCCTTTCTTTGCAACTAATCAGAAATATATACGAAAGCATTGTTTCAACAAATCCCAAGCAAACAATGCACTCCGTTCTTGGGACCAGGTACACCTGATTTCCTTTTACTTGTCATTTCAGTCATTGCAGCTATTTCTTTCCAATTTTCGCTTTACACTTTACATTTCCCTTTTCGACATCTTTTATTGTTACAGCGGCAATTTTGTTTCGATTTGTTAATAAAATTCTCAAAGTTTGGAAAAGTAAATCATGGCTTTGGGTGAGATTTTTTTTATTTATTTTCAAATTGTTTATTGTCAAAATTTTTTCTTATTCACCTTTTGTTTCGGTTTTCATACAAATATTTTTGTATAAAGCACCATTTTTTACCATTTTTTTACCAATTATTTATATATATAGCAAACCTCGAAAATAATATTAATTAATAAATTAATAAAAATTATTTTCTTTTGTTAAAAATGTTAATTTAAGTGAATTATTATTAGTGAATTTTTATTTAAAATTAAGAAAAAATATAATTTTATTTTATTATTATTATTATTATTATTATTATTATTATTATTATTATTATTAATATTTTTATTATTATTATTACTATTTTAAACTTTATTTTCAACTTTCATTTAGGTTTTAATAATTAATTATTTAATTTAATTTTATTAGTCAAAATAATTCACTAATAATTAATTATTTTGCTACCAAATTACTTTATATATTTAACTTCAAAAATAATATTATTAAAAATTATTTTCAGTTGTCACAAATGTTAATTTTAATAAATTTATTTTGAATAATAAAAGTTTTTTAAAATAAAGAAAACATTATAATTTAATATTAATTTTATTTTAAAATGATCTTATTTTAATATTATTTGACATTATTAATATTAATATTTTTATTTCGATTATTATTAAATTATTATATATTTGTAAAAAAAAACTTTTTTATTCACCTAATTTAATTAGTTCAAATTGTCAAGACTAGAAACTTTGTATTTTTATAAAATGCAATGAATAATATAATAATATTTAATAAATAAATTAAAAAAATATGATAAAAATTAACTAAGAAAATAAAATATTATTAAAATATAAAAATAACAATAATACAGAAATTAGTTTTTAAATAGTCGAACAACGGAGATCATCCAAAGACCTTTCTATTAAAAATTCCATTATGTTAAAGTTTTTAATAAAAAAATTTTTCATTAAAAAAAAGATAATTTTTATAAAAATATTAACGTTGAATCACAGTGCGAAATGATCGAAATGATATCCTGATGTCCTATTATTGATATTGTATCTGATAAAGGATGAGTCTAATATTCGAGTATATTTAAAAAGAAAATATTACATATTATTATGATAATATTATGAATATTATCATAAGTGAGAATAAATAAATCGCAGAACTCTATGCAACCATTTCTAAAGATTTCCTAATGAATTTTTCATTTTTAAGAAGTAATTTTATTTGCAAAAAAAATAAAAGAAAAAATGGTTTTTTCTTTGGACAAGTACAATGGTTTGACTGAGCTAAATATTCAACAGTGTAACATTTGTGGGTTTTTTCAGAATTTTGTGTTACAAATTGATATTTTTCTTTTATTATAAATAAATATGAGTCCACAGTCATTGGTATTTTTTATTCTTATGACAACAATAACAACAACAGCAACAACTTATATATGTTTACAAATTAAAAATAGGTAAGAAAACACTGCCATAAAAAAGTATTCGGATCAATTACTTCTTTTCCCCCGGAAATTGCTATCTACGTTTTCTCGAAAGGCGTTTTAAAACAATGTTCGCCATGCAAATTCTGTTCTAAACCAATGCTAATCAAGCCATAAACGAGAAATGGAAACAAAATGAAATAATTATAAAAAATATTTTTGAATAAGAACCGATTCTATTTTTGAGAAATACCGTTCTCATCTAAGTGTCGGTATTAAGTTGCTATGGAAATGGTTCATAAATGAAAAAGAAATGGACATAAAAACGAAGTAAATGTTATAAAAGATGTAATTATTGACTTCTATGATGATTTACAAAAATGTTGTGATTTTTATTTCACACAAAATCCATGTAAATTAGGTGGTGATACCAGTTATGAACCACCTAAAATATTTTAAGAGATAGTTGAGAACAGGACAGCAGAAACTCTACTACCAATAGTTCAAGGTATATGCCGAAGTAACACAATTGTTATTAATGATCAATGGAGAGCATATAATAATATTAAAAAATATTGGATTTAAACATTTAACTGTGAACCATTCCGTATATTTTGTAGATCCAAACACCAAAAAATAATTGATTTCTGTGGAGGAGGAAAATAGGTAATTGATTCAAGTATTCTTAATCCCATTAAGATAAGTGATAAAAAAGTATTATGATTTTTTTTCTAAAAATTCGAATTTCCCACGTTACATATTTAACAGTTTTATATGTTCAAGGTGTCCCAAAAAATGTTACCACTTTTCAAAAGTAAATAACTTACATAGTTTAGTTAAGATAACGATTTTGTAGTTTTAATAAACTATCATAAAAAAATGTGAAAAACACCATGGAAGGTTTGTACAGTTTTTGAGGTACAGTCTAAAACATCAAAGTACTCAAATTTGTTATCACATGCTCTAAAAGTGAAAACCGTCTTGGTTTAAACGTTGCTGATATTGGGAAGCCAATAAAAAGCAAACTTCAATAATCATTTCTTTTATAATTTTAGCACTTTTCGGTGTAATAAAACTTTTAGTTTTGCATTAGTCGCTGATGTTGTGCTGTAAACTTTGTCCTTCATATATTCTTAGAAGAAAAAAATCCATTAGCTTTAGATCTGCTGTTCAAAAAGGAAATTCCTTTGAACCTCTGCTTCCAATCTATATGTTTGACAGATCATTGTCATATTACCTCATTTGCATTGGTAATGTGCAGATGCATCATCTTGCTGGAATGAAAATCCTTATCTCCAAATTCTTCATTAATTCTTGGAATAATAAGTTCTTGTAAAAGACTTAGGTAATTGGCACCCGTTAATGCAATGTCGATGAAAAAAGGTCGCAGGCCGCACTAAGATTTCACTCATGGTAAGTTGTCGTTACGTTAACGGGTAATGTTTGGATCTCGAATAGCCCAATAGGTGAAATTATGGCGATTTATGAAACCATTTAATTTAAAATTGGCCTCATCACTCCAAACGACCTGTCTTTGAAAATGCATATCGCCTTTGCATTTTTCCAAGTACCATTCACAAAACTCTATTCTCATATCTGAAATATCTTCTGAAAGAGCATTAACAAATTTGGAAAATAACTTTTAAAATGATTTCACGTCAGATTATTTTCTTTTTAAAAGTGGTAACATTTTTTGAGACACCTTGTATATGATAACAGAATTCCGTTAATGTTCTCCTTCAGTAAATACTGATCCATGTTACTTAGGTTTCATTTTTCTTGAAATCACTTCGTTCTTCCTCCAAGGGCTTTTCCAATTTTTACTTATTTCAATTGCACACATCATAGAAGCTGAAAAATTATCTCCCACAAAATCATTTCGAAGCAAAGTACGTATTAGGTTGTCACATATGAAATGTCCGATTTTAAAACTAATTTTTAAAACTATTATAATTCACGTAATATTTAACATTTTGAGCTTATTTAATGCATCCCTAATAAATCAATACCCAACAGACATAGTATTAAACGTACAATTATGATTCCCCCTTTTTAAATTATGCATTTAATTTTTGAATAAAGATACTTTTGCATTTCTTATTTTGCTGTTTGTCTAAATTAGTGTTTCGGAGGTACCGATTTATATATCAGTTTTTTGAAAAAGATTTTACTGCATTTGATATTTTGTTGTCGTAAATTATTGGTTCTACTTTTCCCGTTCAAACTGAAGAAGAGTGCCATTGATGCAAATAAATTGTGTGGAGGACCATGGAAAATATGTTTCAGCTGAAACAACTTGTTGAGAATGCTTTCAAACATTTACGAGCGGAGTATCAGATAAGAAAGACAAGTAACATTAACAAAAGGATAGGAAAACTCCAAAGCGCTATTAGACGAAGAACAATAAAGAACAATTACCCTTATTAAGGAACATCATCCTATAAGCAACTTCAAACCGATGACATAATATAAATGAGATTCAAAAGTAAGGCAAATGGATGTCTTAAGAATCCATTTGTTATTATAAGCCATTCAAAAATTGTAACGGTAAAATGTACTTTACAAATGAACAGATTTGATTGCCAGACAAAAGAATGTGACATTGGTATATGAAAACAACTGACCTCATGTTAGAAAAAATTCTAAAAGATGAATTAAAAATTCAGTACTAATCAAACATTGCTTACATTATCAATTTTTTCGTTCAATGGGATAGCGTGATTAAGAATTATGAAAGCACCAAGTACATTTTTCTATGATGGAAATCATAAATTCTCAAGTGTGAAAAAATTATTAAAAGATGTAAAAAATTATACTAAATTATTATTATTATTATTATTATTAATTATTATTATTATTATTATTATTATTATTATTATTATTATTATTATTATTA
>JBBMKC010078536.1:0-17099 GCA_037834085.1 Bipalium vagum | reverse complement strand
ATTCACACTGAGAACGGACCACAAGGCTATAACGTTCATGCTAACAACAAAAAAGCCAATTACAGCACAGTTCCAGAAATAATTAAATAATTAAAGTGATTATTTTCGCAACATGAGGCTGTTTATAAAAAAACCTTGGCGAGACAATAATTTATTTAGTGTACATTTCCATTATATATATATTGATATTTTTCTATATATTTCTGCATAACCCTGTATATATTGATTATGAATAAAATTTAAAAGGATTTGTTTGAATCAACAAATTCAAATGAAAAGGCAGTTTTCAAATTTGTGTTTAATAAATGTCTCAAGATTACTCTGAATGTGCTTACAGTCGTTTTTCATTGGCATATTATATATTACATCATTTTTAGGAAAATTTAAAAATAATTGAGTAATTAAATTAATTACACAAAATCCAATTATTTTTATCTTTATATTTTCAAAAAATAAGACAAAAATAAAACAGAGAATTTCGAGGGTCGCGCAGATGAATTAAAATTATTATTTTTTGGAAAAATTATAAAAAATATTTTTTAAAGTATTCTGATTGGTCGATTTTTCGCTAAATAAGAGGAGTATCGAAGCAGAGACTACTTTTATCATCCGTGATGAGGCCTGGTAGATATATTATTATTGTCATTTCGGCTCTGGTCCTAGGAGTTTGGAACGAAAAAATACCTCAATATAAAGGCGTGAGAAATCCTCCGAATTGCTGGACCCCAACAAAAAACAAAACGTGTTCAGAGCAATTAAGGTTTTATAAATATCAAAATAAAAGCTTGGGCGATGCGTTTATTCTAGGAGAAAAACTAATGATGACATTCCTAGATTGTGTCAAGGAATGTCACAAGGATAAGCTTTGCTTTTTTTTCAATTTTGCAAAGAATCTGTTTACATGGTTTAGGTACACGACAAATGGTTTCACTATTTCGAAAGAAAAATCGCTAAATTTGTTATTTTGTTGCAAAAGTAAGTTTATGTTACCTCAATCATTACATACTTTATACATATGTAAAACAGTATTATTTTTAGTGTCCTATAATCTTTTGTTATTAAGACTTAAATGTAACATATTTTTTATTTATGAAGAGAGACAAAATAACTTATTAACCCTCTTAAATTAGCGAGAAAACTTTTACAAGTATATCAGTTTGTTTTACTGTTCTATTTTTAGCGCAAAATATTTTCGTTCAAAAAGAAATTTTCGTTAGCATAATAATTTTTTCATCTGAGAAACGGTTCGGTTTATTGTAGAAGTTGTAGATTCAGTCGAGATAAGTAAAAAGATAGCTATGTGGTGATTTGTAAATTTCAGATCGTGTGACGCCACCTCCAATATACCGGGACTTGGTATGAACAGTTAAGGAACCTGTCTTAATAAAAATGACCAGCAATACATACATTTACTTCTTCTATCGATGCACGAGTTACAAAAAACGCATCTTGGTAGAACTCATTATCACGGTCTGAGAGAAATTGCAGCATCGCCTCCTTTCAATCCTCAGCAGATCGAATTTCCTTTTTCAAATGTCGAAAAGCCAAAAGTCAATTTGTGCAAACTCCGGACTATATACTTGATGTGGGACAGCAGGGAAAACCACCATTAGTGATGATAGTGGAGAAGAGAACATTTGTGAATTAATACATTGTTTTGTCTAAGAGAAAGTGTCTTAGTGATCAGCTCACAATAGAAAGCATTGCTTATCTTAACGTTCTTGTCAACAAAAATTACTTTTATGGATCCACTCCAATCCAACATATTAGTAAGCATCGAAGCTTGTCGATGACATAAACCTGATCTCAATTTTAAGTTTCCACTGACTTGAGTCTGTATTCAATGGAATCTTCTTTGGTCTCAAGTATTTAGAAGCTTATAGGCCCAGCCGAATTGCAATTACTTTTTTCGGATCTGCAAGAAGCATGTGATTTTGTGTTATTCTTCTTGAATGATAACATCATATTAATTGTTCGGTCCCGGTTTCTTTTCTTCCATTGTTACATTTAAATTATCGAACTTGATGCAGTACTTACTGGGATCGATTGCTTCATCTTGTCACTAATGTGGTTTGCGGGTGTGTTAATATCAATCAATTTATACTCAGAATTAGAAGACATTTTTTGAATAGATTTTAATAAGTGATAAAACAAATAATATGTAAACAAATTTTCTCAGACCTGGAAATTCCTTTTTATTAAATTTTAAAAATAAGTTTATTTCTAAAATTTCATTCATACTTTTTAAATATTTAAAATAAATAATTAAAAAATTGCCAGGTCCGATTACCACCGTTCTTTCTTTCGGGTCTGCATTGGATTTTTCTATTACGAAAGTAAAATAGTATCAAGCAACGGAAATGTTGATTATTGTCTTCCAAGGGTTTCCTAAATTCCAACTCATACAAATAAATTCTTAAAGAATAACATGCTTACAATGAGCGCGCTAGTTTGAATATTAAAACAAATATGTAATTATGATGTTGTAAATGATTTCGACTTTCAATATTTTTCTTAATTCAATCAATACAAAATAACGAGAAGACTTTTTTACTCTAGCCAATATTTACATTTATATTAATATGAGGTTTCCGTGGTTTGATTAAATTTCCTAAGATGAACAGATTTTTATGTTATTAATTAAATTATTTAAATCACGATGCTATTGATTATAAATAGATAGCTAATAATAATAATAATAAAAATAATAATAATAATAATAATAAAAAATAATATAATACTGATAATAATAATTTTTATTTTTTATTTCACTCTTACTGATTCTTTGAGAATCGAAAAGAGAACTTTGATATTTTGATAACAATAATCACCATTATAAATTATATTATACCAAAAATAAATTATTTTAATAAAAGTTTAAAATTTATACGAAATATTAAATTATTTATTATTAATATTAATAAATTTTCATTTCGTTTATATTATTAATATTATTATTATTATTATAAATATTATTAATAACCAATATCATAATATTGTAATGTATCGTATGTGTATGTGTTAATGTGCAAATGTAATGTGGACCCTGTGATTTAAGATTTTATGAAATAAAGTTCTTCGTTCACTGTTCTCATCTTGTTAACCTTGAAAATATTATTGTTGTCCGAATTGTTTAAATCAATCAAAATATTTCATCTGCTCACAATGTTCAGAGAGCGAATATTTAAACAAATTATGAATATTTAGAATAGGTGACAATGGTAGACCGTGTTTATAAAATCAATTGTTAAAAACCAATGGAAATATTAGACATTTTATCATTTTATGAAATTAAAAATTTAAAGTAAATATAACAATTTTTTATAATTTTCTGAATTATTCCTCTTTCAAGGTTAGAAAAGTTTCAAAATAGTCCTAGTTCAATTCAAAAGTTCGCCACTTAAATTCATTTTTGAGCTCACTCAACCTAAACCTTTCCAAATCAGTAATTTCTTCCGCTTTAAGGGAATGCAACATTAGTACATTTTCCATAAGCCATAGGTCACAAGTGTGGACTCAAAGCTCCCGGCTTTAGAAAAGTCAGCCCCTCAATCCTCATGAAAATTGATGTCCATTATTACCACCCTTTTTAAAATTCTCTGATCTTTATTTCTGAAAAATGAAGATAACAAGTCGTGATTAACGAAAAGGAAGAATTTCTATAATATGAGGACAACCTTTATAGTAAAGCCCATAATAAATGTTCCAAAAAGTCTATTGAAAATCTTATTCAATCAGATAAATTGGTTTACAAAAATTTTTAGAAACGATAAATAATGGATTTTATTGGTAACAGAGTTGGTTAAATCTTCTGATTTATTTTATATTGATGCTAATAACCTTTATTGAACCCAGTGCCCCAACCACTACTAAAATATTGTAGCGAAGTTATTAAATCCATTTTTGACGAATTCATTTATTGGCAGATAGAAATCATTTGTATTTTGTGGAAGACAGAATTCTATTCTTGAAGAAGGAGTTCTATTATTGTTTTTTTGGAAAGACGAAGACGATTCAGGACTTATTTGCAACGATTTTCTGCAAAGGACGACCACAGAGATTCTAGTACATTTTTCTTTTGTTTGCCACTTCTACGATATGCCAACAAAACAGGATTATACAAGGAGACCCAACGAGATTGGGAATCCGTAGGCGACCCGTAGACTCCTTGTCTCTCTGGGTGAGATCGTTTCTTGATTTCTGTATTTTTATTTTAATCTATTTTATTGCTTTTTGTTTTGTTGTGATCATTATTAACCTAGTATTCTTTGAACACTATTTTTAATCATAACTTATTTTAACATTCGTTTATTAATTGATCATGTTTGATTTTTCGTGTGGAATTGATTTGAATTGTGATTTTTTTGTGGTTCTTGTGAATAGCTTTGCACTACAATAAAGTTTTACTGTGATTTGTTTTGATTCAGTTCCCAGAGCGTGGATAGAGTATTATTATGGATATTTTGATTCAGTTAGAAAACAGATAAGGTTTTATTGTGAGGGTTTTTTGTTTCAAGTTGAGTGTAATTGAGTTGCGAACAAAACATTATAAAAGTGAGGAGTCACTGGTATAGGAGCATACGTTACTTGGTGAAGCATAATAGTAACATTTTTGATTATAAAAATGAAGAATTAAAACAATATTGTGAATCTTATCCTGTAGCAAGAACAAATAGAATTATTAATGACTCTGAATCAATAATTATCACAAAAGGGTTGTTAGTAAAAATTAAAAATCTCACACAAAAATCCCAAAATCAATTTTAGATATGAAACAAAAAAGAATATTACGAAAAACAAAAGATATTATTTGGGACGCTTACACATGAATCAGGAAGAGACCTGATGAGAAAATTTGTTACCCTAAGATCAAAATCATATTGTTATAAAGCAAAACGAGTTTACCTGATAAAGAAAATGAGAAATAAAAATAAAGGAGGACATATATGTAAAGTAGAATATATGTGTACATAATCTCAAAAATGCACATTTTCTGGTCTAAATTCTAATCCAATCCAATCCGTTATCTCAATTTTCTGTTGATAAAATTTTCAGGCTTTTGTCATTGTCCGAGATTAGCGTTATGTCATCCGTGTAAGCTAAGACTTTTACTTCTGATTGACTGATTCGAAAGCCTGGCGTTGGTAGGAATAGTAAAAACTCCAAGACTGAATTGATTGTAATTGAGAATAGTGTCATCGATACCAGACACTTTAACTATATCCTTTGAACATTGGTATATTTTGAATAACGATGTTGCCACAAATTCTAAAAGAACCGACAATGGTGTAAAACAATTTGATGAGCTTCATGAATACTATGTTTACAACGATATAAAAAAACAACGACCACATATAATCAGGAAAGTATACACGAAATACATCCATAAAGCAAATTGATAAGTGACGATTTTTTGTATATCGAATGTTCGAAACAAGTATTCAGAATTGCATTCAAGAAGTTATTCTCTTTTTTAGCCACCAATTTAATATTCTTGGTGATATTTCTGTGAATATCTTGTATTCTGTCGAAAGTACTCATCAACTTTTCGAGGTTTTGGAATAAATGGTTTCTTTGCAACGTGTCATAATGTTGGTAGTTGATTTGTTTCAAAGATCAAGTTGAATAAGAGGCTAAGCAGAATACCTTCTGGATCGAAATAGATTAGGTTTTTGTATGAGATATTTTCAAGGGCTTGTAAAGTATTTAGGATCTTTTTGTACTCGGTAAGGACATCAAATGGATCAATCGGATCAAAGTTGATCTTGTTTTTACTATTTATTTTTATACAAGATGGAAATTTCCATTTTTTGGAATTACGCATTCTTTACTGAAATAATCAATAACTTTTTCAATATTCAGAGGGCTTTTAGTTTTTTCATAGTTCAAGATCTTATGCATGCCTTTTTCATATTGGTTAGAACACTTTCCAGTTTTGATTTTTTAAATGCCTTCACTGTCGTTTTTTGACCAAGACATGGAGATAAAAAGAATTTTACCATTTTATTTGGGAAAAGTTCCATAAGCGCTTTCATAATAGTATTACGCTCATTTAGGGATAATTTGTTGTCAACAGAATTGTGGAGACTCAAGAAGAACTGACTTATTTATTTAAAAATTGATCATTGAACTCTGAAATTTGGGATTTTAATAAAATTATTAAAAAATGTTTTTATTTTCGTTACTTGTAAAAAAAGGAATCTTTAAAAAATGAATGAATTTGAGTCCTAGCAATTATTATTATTATCATTATTATTAATTATTAAACAAAGAAGATACATAAAAATTAAATTAGGAAATACTTGGTTTCTAAAAATAGAAACCTAGCAAAAAAATTAATATAGATCTAAATATGGAAATAATTCAAAGAAGAAAATTAAAAAAGGAAAAAATTAAAATCTAAAAATAAAACTGACCTGAAAAATAACATATAAAAGGGCAATTGAATTTGGAATAAAATACACAAAAAATATTCCACGAACAACGAAAACATTTCGAATCAAAGATCATTTAAGGACAAAAACAAATATTCCAATATCAGACGTAAATATTCGAAAACAAAACCATAAGCTTTGGATCCTGTCAAACTATTTAAGCGCAAATCTTTCTCCAACATTTTAGACGTAAATCAACACGTACATTCAACAGAAACAAGCAATTCAAGGACGATCATTCAACAACGGAATCAAATTCTTCTATACAGACGAAAATTTTATGCTCATTTTGAACACAGTAAAATTATTTTATTAATTATTATTATTATTATTATTATTATTATTATTATTTCATTAAACTCGTAAATTATTGTAATTTATACAGTCTATTTAAATTTAATTTAAAATCAATCACTCTTCTGATAATCACTATTTTATAGGATTATCTCTCTTTTATTTTCACATTTTCCAGTTTTCTTTTTTTGTTTGTGGTTTGCACAAAAGTTAGGGTTGGCAAATCAAAAAGTTACCTGACCAAAAGTTACAGGATAACTGTGTAAGGATTTAAAGATTCTTATTTAAAATCCCATTGTAAATTCGCATTTTTACAAATAAAAATATTTGTAGTGAATTCACTTCGTTTTCATTTATTCCATTTTATTTTTCCTTCGAATTACACGCCATAATTTCTTCTGAGAGACACATACTTTTATGTTACGTAACCTTTAAGTCTTTTATCGATTTTTTGAAGTTTAAATTTAGTCACTTTTAGGGAAACTTAATAGAATGTAATCGTTCAGCTCTCATTGATAATGAATTTTTTGCGACCTTCAGCTATTCGGATGTTTCATTTTTTTCAACCGCTGTGTTTTTAAAATCCCCGTATATTTCTTTCTTTGCAGTTATAAGTTGCACTATTCAAGAGTTGACAAAATTTAGATCCAAGTCCGTCATTTTGAGTCATATGCTATGTTGAATAATGTTTTCACATAATAACAGATTAAAGAATAACCATCAGTCATTTTCCTCATGTTATATTTTTGCCGTTGGATTTAATACGAACGCACAATTTCTATAAAAATCAATGATTAGTAGCACTTGATGGGATTTTGGTAGTCGAAAGATAGCGAATATCATTGAAGTTCTTTTGATAGATTTAATATCGAGAAATAGATTGATATGACCTCTGGATATTTCAATTTTATTTGAAAGCGTATTGTTGATTAGAATTGCAAATTTACTATCAAGGCTTTGGAAACAGGTCGAGAATATGTTTTACTCTGAAATTGTAGGTTTCGATTGACATGACATTTTTATTAACATTTTTCTTATCTCCAAAGCAATTAAAATTTGCTAATTTAACGTTTTTGTTGTGCAAGTCCATAGCTTTTTCTCCTATTTGGCTTATAAATTCTACGTTTAAAGAGAAAGACTTGTTGGTGACCTGCAGTATGAGAAATATACTGTATTTACCTGTTATCTTGGTGTATAATTTTTTGAAATGGGGCAACACAAATCATGCACTTCATATTGAATATTTTTTTAAAATTAAAATTTAGAGTTTTTATCAATTTGAGAACTATGTCCGGTTGGAATTGGATTTCTTAATGGTGGATATGGAACGAGAACAAAAATGATATATAAGGGCCTCATGAACAAATCAAAGATGAGGAAATAATCCAATATCCACTGCTCACCGTATAATGGAAATAATCATCTGAGGAATGTTCTTTATCCTTAATCCTTATCGCCTGAATAACCTGAATTACTAAGGCTTAATAGTATGAGGGAAAAAAGACCGACAAGGATTAGGAAATATTTTGTTTATTTTTTGGTGCTTGGTGTTTGGTTTTCTCTATAAGCGTTTAATTAATATTGTGTATAAATAGTAATTTGATACTTTTTTATTTTTTATATAAATTTTTCTCAACGGGTAGGTCTTAAAAACCCTGCACAAATTCCAATACCTCTAGTATAATCCGAGAAATAGTGTAAAGTCTTCATTTTATTTTTCTGTGAAATAGTTTTGTTTGGTTTGAGTTAAGGCATAAGGTTTTTTCTCGGAATATACGAAAGGATAATGTGCCGGGCAGTTGGGAAATACAACCTCTAGAGTCAAATAGGATCATGTGTTTGCTTCTTTGTCTTGGTATGATGTATTAGGAAAGAAGACCGGGAATGAAGATCTGCGCAGCCGACGAGATGCGGAATTAAGTAAAGTTTTGCACACTAACTTACCCACAGCGCACCCCAACCAGGCCGAAGACTGGCGAAACAACGAGCCGATGAAAGGCGAACACAAAAGATGATGAAAAAAGAAATTAGTAAAAAGAAACTGGAGATAACAATGAAAAACTATAATGGACTGACAAAGAATGAAGAGTTTCATAAAATAAATGTTGATTTTTTTTACTGTTTGGCCTCTTTCTGATAGATAAATAGAACCCAATGTTGGTTGATAATATTGAGAGGACAATATATTGTTTTGGCTGAGTGTGCTTCAGATGGATGTTTCAGATTGATCAGATGAGGTCAGAAACCAAACCATAACCGGATTCAATGCATAATGACTCTCACAATTTAAAAATGTAGCTATTTATATAGCTATTTTATATATATATAGCTATTTCATTATATTATGGATTTAATTTGATATTGTTCAGTGTGACGTATAAATTTTTTGAAATAAAAATTTCCGTTCATTTTATTTTTTTTTTAATAATTTGAATATGTTTCGTTTTAATATTAAAATACGAATTATAAATTATTGTATTAATATAAGTATTGTACAATAGTATACTTCTATTTGTGACTTTTTTGCAATTTTAAATAAAAATTATATAGATTTTATATAATTCAGTAAAATAAATAATTAAAATTGTTTTAATTATTAATTTTCTTTTATATGGAATTCGAACAAACAAGTACTTTACATTTTTGTGCTTTCTGTGGGTTTTATGGACTTCTAAAGTAAGGTACTTTTCATTTCTAATATTTTCTTTTATTATAACTATTCTTTTGAGTTTTAATGTCTTTATAATAATTTTGTATTTACGCGGATAGACTAAACCTGAGCATCATTCCATCCGAATTGATACAATCAGGGACTAAGGATAGCACTCAAAACTCTCAAATTTCGCAGATAATTAATTAATAAATCTATTGACTGAGAAATCTGCATTTAAAATTTATTTTCAAATCATTTTTAGTTAATATTTAAAATTTTTTTAAAATTATGACCAATGTAAACTTTGAAAATTAAAAATGACAGAATTTAATTAAACATTTCATTTTTTTATTTTTATATTATCATTTTAATGTATATTTATTTTTAAATTTATCTTTAATTTTTTTAATTTACCTGTTTTTTTACTTTATTTTTATTTTTTAAATTTATCTTTATTTTTTTAATTGTATTTATTTAATAAAAAATATTTTATCCTAAACGTACAGTTCTCCAAATAATTATTGCCGCACCTTGAAAATATAATAAATCTTAACTAATTTAAATTGAAATAATTTTTTTTTATTATTGTATTATGCATAAAATGTCTTATGAAAAGGCTAATCAGACCTGGGAATTTTTTAAATTATTTATTTTAAATATTTTAATTATTTTAAATTAACATGTATAATAATCCTGTTACAACATTTGTTCCTAATTTTAAATCTGAATCTATTTTTGTATATTTTTATAGGATGATCAACTGCATATTCATCATATTTATTTACAGTTGGATACAATGAAACAAAATCTAGATATTTAATTTTTTCAGTTTCACTTTTATGATATAATTTTATAGGTTCGGTTCTTTTTCCATAAAATGCTTCTTTAGGTTTTAGTTGAGATAACTATGGATCTATTTTAAAATTTTTAAAATCAGGATTTTCTAAAAGCTTTTCATATTCAAATTCAAATTTTAAATTTGTATCTTTAAAATATTTTATAATATTATTCTTTTTTTCTAAAGTTCCATTATTTAAAAATTCAATTATTTCATTTCATCTATGGCATATTTCATCTTTATTATAATATGTTAAACAAGCATGAAAATAAAAACCATTAAATTCATAAATATAATAAGTTTTAGTTTCTTGATCATAATAATAACCATCAGATTTATAGTGTTTCGAAGTTGAATTCGTATTTACATTAATAGTTTTTTCTCCTCCTCTTTTTGCATGTCGAATATATATTATCAATTTTACATAAATATTCTTACCAATGAATACATTTATAAGAATTTATATCTTCAAAATTATTTAATCATCATGCCATTGCTTACAAATAAAGAATTTATAAAATTTATCAACTAAAGAAATTGAGTTTTCAATTATTATTTTTTCTAAAAATTCTATATTATCTAAAATATTTTCAATTGTTAAATTTTCTAAATTTTCAGTATTAAGTTTAAAATATGATATTATGTTTGTTTGTATTTTAAAATATATTTTTCTTTCTGAATTATAAGCAATTAAATAACTCATTTCATGATAACCAGCTATTTCTTGTGTTGCTTCAAAATCAAAAAATATATGTTTAGTACTTTGTTTAAATTTTCTTTCATTATTTTTTAAATAACATTGGTGATTATTGAATGGAAGTTTGTATTGTTCAGTAAAAATTGGGAAATTCTTATAACCATACTTATGTTGATATAGATTCTTCATTACAAAAATCACAAACTTTTTTATTTCTATAAGATTTACTATTATTTATTTTACATGTATGCTGATTTTTAAATCTTATTACACATTTATGCCAATATTTTAATGATTGTAAAAAAGCTGTTATTTTGTAATTGAAATAAAATGATTACTTTCTTGATCATATTATATAAAAGTTTGTTTTTTAAAATTTTCATTTCATTTATATAAAATAGATTCATTATTATTAAAAACTATAATTCTTACATTTAAAAAATTTTCAAATTGTTTTAAATCATCAATATTATTTCCAGTTTCTTTAATTTCTACAAGTGATATATGATGTAATTTTATTGCCCATTCTTCTTGAATTGGATTACCTCGTCTAATATACCTCATTCTATTATCACGTTTGGAAAAGTTAAAATAGTTTTATTTGTTTTATTATCATAAGTTAAAGAAGTTATTATTGATCATGCTAAACAGATTCTGTCATTATTTTGAATTATGTTAATAGAATTCTGTGTAAAATTTTGTAATATTAAATTTTTAGAATTACTTCTACTATAATTAACATAGTTTTTTCCTTTTCCAACTGGTATTGGTAAAATAAAAAATCAAAAATTACATCTTCAATATATAATGTTTGTTCTGATTGTAAAACGTTTTTCAATCTTGTAAATAATTAATTTACTACTTCTCCTTTTTTACATAAAGGAAAACAATTATATCTTAAATAAACTAAAGGATGTGAAGATGTCAGTTTAACACTATAATAATAATAATTATTATTTTTAATCGCTTCTAAAATAAAATTTAAACAATTAGTAATAGTTCTTCTGTAATATCTTTCGGAGAAATTTTAAATTGATAAACTGTTCCCAAATGTTTTTTTATAATAATGAGAATTTAAATAAGTTATTTTATTTCCTTCAAAATTTAAAAATCTTAGATTGTAATCATCATGAAATAAATCGTTGGGAAAAGAACATCCTTCAAAAGGTAAGATATTTTTATAGCTTGCCATTCATCGACATTGATGATTGAATTTGCTTGTGTGTTTCGAGTAGACATTTTTAAAAAGAAAATTTGATTTTTTCAGTTTTAAATTATTTATTTTTTAAATTTTTATTTAATTTTATTTTGTTTATACGACACATAGTGAACTACTTTGGTAAACACGTTTTTGACGAAGGAACGGGTATGTGTGCCGGGAGGCATAAATATGTTTGAGTGAGGAAAGATCTATTAAGGCTGTTATACTGAAAAACAGATTTTTTTGTTACTTTAGACAAATCTGATATTTTAGATAATGTTGAGCACTAAATCTTGTTATACATTTTTTTAAATTTAACATTTTAATCAGTCAACCCTTTGTAAGAGTGTGTCTGATTTTGCAACAATTTTCAAAGCTTCTGGTTTTCGACGTTCCTGGTTTTATGAGGCGTCTTCTCAGATGGGAAAGACGGTCATTTAATAATTCTGGATATTTTTTAAAAATAACTTTAAGCAAAGGTTAACGTCATCAGTTGAATTTACGAAACAACGAATTGGTGTCTCAGTCGTCCTTTAATCAAATTGTCTTTCTTTCTTTTAAAATTTTCTGTATTTATCGGTTCCTCTTTCTTTTTAAGAAATATTTAATTCTTATTTTACAAAGTTTCTTAGCTGTTCCCATTTTATTGTTTTGATGATTATGTACCTAATCCATAATGATTTAATGCAGTCATTTTCCTTCGCTTATTTGCACTTCATCCGAGGGAATTGATGATGTCAGACGTTAACGGGAGAACTGGACGACTGACGGAATATTAAATTAAAATAAACATTGATCAGAATATTTTAAAAATTGCACCAAACTTTATTTTTTTTTAAAAAAAATTAATTTGATTAGATAATCATAATATCGAAACTTTGACAAAATGAACAAACTTGTGGAACAAATCATTGATGAACTAATGTCTAAGAGATGACAGAAAATTCAAATCATAAATGCCGATGATACCTCAATGAATGAAATGAAAATGAATTTAATGGATTGATTGGTATTGGTATAAAAAAATATCGAGGCCCAGCGTTTCGAAAAAATCATCATAAGGGTGACTCATTCAAAATTGATTGCACATTAACGATAAATAGTTTTTATGACTTGATGACCATTGAAGTTATGCCTATGATTTGTAACAAAACGCAGTCGTATCAAAATGTGATTGTGCAAATGAACAATGCTGGCCCACACATTGGAACAAATAATGTTGAACGCTTCAAAGACTTTGGAGATATTCTTGTTCCCAGAATAATCACTATTAACCAACCAGCACAGTCTCCAGATTTAAATGCAAACAACATCGATTTTCTCGTCTTTCAATAAGTGAGTTCCTGGAGTTAAATGTGAAAATGTGGACGAATTGTGGTTTTCATTAGAAGAGAATTTCTGGTCAACTAAACCTGAGACGTTGAATTCCATTTCTGAAAGCCAATCTCGGATAGTAACGAAAATTATAAAGCAGCAAGGTTTAAATGGTAATGTACCACATTTGTTATGATAAACTTTGTTAATAATATTATGTTATAATTAATTTTAGCTAATTGGGTTTCTTTGGTATGGAGAGAGTATATAAATTAAAAAGTAGAAAATTGCACTATTAATAATACATTTTTAATATTTTTTCTTATTCAAAAAATAAAAATCGAAAATTGTTCTGTTAATTTAAACAAATATTAAAATTTAATATTTTTAACTGACCACGGATGTGAATGTGGTTAGAAATTGTATAGTTTTAAAACCCTGGGAAAATTATACTTGTTTTATTTTATTCATTCGTTTTCGTTTATGTTACTACTCCTTTTATTACTTATCAATTGCGAACACGAAGAACGATGGAGAATTATTAATATAATGATTATTTTGTTTTAATCTTGATTTCTCGTGTACTATTTCGATTTCCAAAGGAAAATATATTTTGAAAGATTATACCTTGGTAGAAAATAATAAAATAATAATAACAATAAAAATAATAAATAATAATTAATTTTAAAAATCATTTGAAAATTTTTCTTAAAATTACAGATTTTTTTTAATAAATAAAATAATAATAAATAAAATAATAAAATATGATTTATTTAAAATATTATAAATATAGTTTTTTAATTATTTATATTACTGTTGGGTTTTCCAAAGGACCTAACTAAAGAGACCAATAGAATTCTGAAATAATTATAATAATAATATAATAAAAATATATTAATTAAAAAGGTAAATTCGGACACTGTTGCAGAAATTTGCAGTGTTAAAAGCAAAGGCAAATTAAGCAAGTCTACTGTTGCTGAATGGTTCCAAAGTTTCAATCAGCCTCCAAGACAAATCTAGTTTAGGAAGGCCATCTGTAGTAAACAAGGAAGATCTATATGATCTGTTAGAAGAACAACCTCACTCAATGCTTCTGAAAATTGATTATACAATGGATCTTGTGGAGTTTGGGAATCCATAGACGACCGTACAGAGCATAGCTGATGACAAGGGGATCCATTGATCGCTCCGGTGAGGATATTATTTATTGTTTATTAATCAATTTGTTTTTCTTTGTTTATCATTATAATTATTAATTCAATACTTTTTATTGATCGCCGATTGTTAATTCATAACATCAATTGTTCGGTATATTTTAACCTAAGAAACTAATTATGATTTTTTTTTCATGCATGATTTTATTGTGATTTAAAGACATTGAATCTCTTTTATTGCGATTGTTTTTTGTGTTTTGTGGTGCAAAAAAGTTTTTTTAATTAAATTGATTCATACAGTAAAGCGTATTTGGGTTAATTTGATTTGCGAACACGGTAATACCTAAGCGAGGGGACAGAGCAAAGGCAACATAAAGTTACACTTTGAGTATCATAGTAGCATTATTCTAATTTTCTTTAAAGGTCATATTTCATTGGAATATTTAATATATCATTTTTTAGGAAAGTTTTAAAATACTTGATTAATTAAATTAATTCTAAAAAATTATATAAATTAATAAAATTAGATTAATTTTTAAAAAGACAATATTTCCAATTATTTTTATCTTTATATTAAAAAAAACAGCTATTAAACAGAGAATTTCGAGGGTCGCATTATTAAGTTCACAGATTGAGCAAGTAGTAAAACTTATTTTCTGGGAAAATAATAAAAAATATATTTAAAGTATTCTGATTGGTCGATTTTTCGCTAAATAAGATGAGTATTGAACCAGAGACTACTTTTATCATCCACGATGAAGCCTGGTAGATCTATTATTATTGTCATTTCAGCTCTGGCTCTTGGGGTTTGGAACGAAAAAATACCTCAATACAAAGGAATGAAAATTCATCCAAATTGCTGGACCCCAACAAAAAACAAAACGTGTTCAGAGCAATTAAGGTTTTATAAATATCAAAATAAAAGCTTGGGCGATGCGTTTATTCTAGGAGAAAAACGAATGATGACATTCCTAGATTGTGTCAAGGAATGTCACAAGGATAAGCTTTGCTTTTTTTTCAACTTTGCAAAGAATTTGTTTAGGTGGTTTAGTTACACTACAAAGGGTTTTACTACTTCGAAAGAAAAATCGCTGTATATGTTATTTTGTTGCAAAAGTAAGTTTATGTTACCTCAATCATTATATACTTTACAAATGTATGTAAATAGTAAAGATAATAATAATATTATTACAGTGTTCTATAATCTTTTGTTATTAAAACTTAAATGTGACATCTTCTTTATTTATGAAAGGATACGAAATAATGTATTATTGTCTTAGAATTCACCTAACTCTCTTAAATAATAGCGTGAAATGCTTTTATATTAGTTTGTCTTAACGCCAAATATGACAGAACAACAAGAGATTTTAGTATTTTTACCGCATTATTGGAATAATAATTTGTTCATCTCTGAAGCGGTTAGTTTTATTTAAGACTTCTTAGGTTCAGACGAGGCAACCAAAAGGACAAGTATGTGGTGGTTTGCAAAGCTCAAATCGTGTGACACCAGCCCCCAATATCAACCCGATTACAGAATGGTATCCGTGTATGTTAGAAGATATCTTGGAATACTCTGTTGAATCAAAATTATCTCAATTAACGCACCAATCCCTCCCTGAAATCGAGTTTTATTAGTCTACAATCTAACGATTGGAAAAAATATAGTACTTCTCGGACCGACCTTTATGAACTGTACAAAAGTCAAGGAAGTAAGCGGGTGAAATTTGTAAATCGCTTAATAAAACATTTGACGACCGTCTTTTCAAGAAGTTTGTTACGATAGATAAGAAGTGAATATTATTTGATATCCAAAATAGAGAATATCAATGGTTATCTACAGACGGCGATCAGTTTCTTGTCCTAAAGTACAGAGATTTTGTTTACTCCGTGTTATTTATTTTCCTCTTTTTGAACTTCTGTTAGGTGATAATAGCTTAAACTCGGACATTCAATCATTACAACTGAAGCGATTGCAATAATTTATGTCAGAATTTATATCTTCTTTTAATCAATCGGATGAAGGTTTTATAACAAGAGGATAACGTAGTGATTTTTACTCCATGGAAATCAGAGACTAACATCAAGAGCTTAGATGGAAGTTAACTATTGTCACATCTCATACATTCCAAATGTCACAGCTTCTGACTATCATTTGTTTCATTCAAAGTCCCATTTTCACGTAGGACAGTGCTTTTAAAATTAATAAGGTCTTCAAGAGGAATTGACGAATATATTTCCTATATTTTAAATGGTATCGACCTTCAATATTTTTCTAATTTCAGTCAATACAAAATAACGACAAGACTTTTTACTCGAGCCAATATTTAAATTTATATTAATATGAGGTTTCCGTGGTTTGATTACATTTTCTAAGATGAACCGATTTTTATGTTATTAATTAAATTATTTAAATCACGATGCTATTGATTATAAACAGATAACAAATAATAATAATAATAATAATAATAATAATAATAATAATAATAATAATAATAATAATAATAATAATAATAA
>JBBMKC010078432.1:0-17100 GCA_037834085.1 Bipalium vagum | reverse complement strand
TTTATGGTGAGAAGCTTGTCAAGCCTGCTATGATAGCTTGCGCAAATGAGGTTCTAGGAAAAGATGCTGCATCTACCTTGAGTACAATTCCACTTTCAAACGACACTATTACCAGGAGACAGGACTAATTTTGTTGAGAAAAAGATAGTGGAAATTCTGCAAAAGACAAAGTTTTCTATCCAGATTGATGAGAGCACAATTGATGAGAGTACTTTAAAGTATGCGCTACTACTTTTGAAACACACTATATGTACAAACAATAAATGCAACAGTGCGAAAGGTAATTAATTCTAAAAAGGATATGGTGATGAAGGACCATTAAATCTTTAGTTTTTTTCATGTTATTTTAAATGTAAACCTAAAATCATAGAACCCAAACCTTAGGTCTTTTCAATTTTCTTGATTTTTTTGATTTCTATTTTATCAATATTTTAATTTTAAGGATTTTGTTATTTTTTATTATTTATAAAATTTTTATACCACGCAATAGAACATGAAAATCTATAATTTATAATTTTGCAAAATTGCTACATTTTATTTAGACATTTTAAAAAAATCTCATCTTTATATTATATCTTAAAAAAATAAAAAATAAATAATAAAAATTAAATTAAGTATTTGTAAAAAAATTATTTGATAAAATTATTATAAACTTTTAAACAATATAAAAATATAAATATAAAAATATATAAATATAAAAAATATATAAATATGATATAAAAAAATATAAAAATTTAAAATTATCTAAATTTTTTGTCTACATCAAAAATTGAACTATATAAATAGAAACATCATTACTAAAATTACTAAATATTTTATTAGAAAAATATTCAACATTGTTTATTATAAAAAGTAAATATTCATATATTATTTTCAAATTACACATTTCATTAATATTACATCAGAATTTAAATTATGAATTAAGTTTAAAATATTTTTTGCCTTTTAATTCTGTTTTTAATATAAAAAAATAATAATCGAATTTTTTTAAAATTAAAGATTTAAAAAATATTTTAAAGATTACAGATATGTATTGTATGTAAAGAAACTTGAAAAAGTAAAAAAATTGGTACTTCAACGAAAATCATCTCTAATTTATAGAAATTAGGTGACATTGATAAACGATAATGTAAGACCGCATATTGCAAAAATCACTAGAAAGAAAATTGATAACATTAGAAAATCTGGCTAGTTTGACTGGCCACAAATTCTCTCGATATTTCGCTTATACACTATCATCTTTTTTTGCACTGAAAAATAATCTTCGAAACAAAAAATTCAAAAATAGAAAAGAAATAAAATAAGAGCTTTAAATTTCATAAGGATGATAGATAATTATAAACTTGTTTCTCGTTAAATTGTTATTGACTAATTTTTCGATTGTTTTAATTAATAAAATAATTTAATTTAGTTTCATTTATAATGTTTTATTTGATTTTTAATAGTCATACAAAACTCGCAAAAAATTTCTTGGTTGCCTGATATTTCACAAAATCTTTTATATCTATTTTGAGTTATTCTATTTGTCATTTTTAAAAGTGCATTATATTAAAAATTTTCATTAATTAAAATTGATTATTTATTGATTAAAAATTAAAAAATAAAATTTTTCATTTAATATTTGAAGAAATGAGATTTTAAACTCGATTTTGTTTTGACATTTTAACATTAATATTGGCTATTTAAAATTTATTATCTCCCATCATTATATCAGCAGTAACTATAAATACTTATTAAGATTTTCCTACATATAAATTTCATCATAAAACCACTATATTCATTGTTTGTATAATAATAATAATAAAGATAAATATTAATAAAATTTTAATTTAAGCAAATTAATCTAATAAAAACGTAATATTTAAAAAAATAATATATAATTTTAAATACAATTTTCATAATATTATATAGTTTCAAATAAAATACAACAATTAATATTTCAATTTACGTTTTAATATTTTTTTACAATATTCGCACATTATGAAAAAATCAAACATGTCTTCTGACATTCACTCAAAAGTCTCTTTGATATTTTGTCTACTATACAACAAACAATATAGAAAAAGATGTCTAGAAATATTTAGAAATTTATATTTTGCAATTTTATTTTCGTAAAATTAATTTATAAGTATACGTATGAGCAATCTATGAGGGTGCAAAAATGAATATAAATAAGGTGAGATGTAAGGAAATAAATTAATTATTAATTATTAATATTAAATAAAAATAAGATATTTAAAAATTTTCTTCAAACATATTCTTGATATCATAAAATTTAAATACCAGGTTTTCTCACGTGAAATGAAGGATTTTAGTATTACTATTTCAAAGAATTGTTAGTCAATCAATTTTTTGATAATAATTATTTTAATATATCATACTGAAGCGCCAAATCATTTTTATATAACTTGAAAAGTAACCAGTTTAATTGAGAATTACATTTTTTGCATTTTCTACAACACGGTTGAACAATATATTGGAATTTGCATTCATTATGAATTCGAGCTTCACCATAATGCACCAGAAACATCTGTAAATATTAATTTTGTGTCATGTGATGGTTTTTTAAGCGAAAGATCACCAGAAAGATATTTTCACAAATTAAAAAGTGGTAACTTCATAATTGATAATGATGATAGTTAAAGATTAGCTACTGGCGTAAATATTAACCATTTAAAAAAAGTAGTTGAAGGTGATACAAGAAAAACAATTACAGAACTAGCTGAAGAATTGAGTGACACCAAAGCAATTCTTTCCCGATATCTTCAAGATTTTGGTAAGCTAAAAATCCCGATAAATGAATATCACAATTTTGTTAAAGTTATTTAAAACATTAAACATCATTTTTTAATAGAAAGAGACATTTTTCGCCCTGATAATTCAAGATCACTTCTTTCTTGATTAACAGCATAAAAGATTCATGATTTGAACTACAATGTTTTTCATCTGGCCTATTTACCGGATCTCCTATCATTAGATTATCATGGTCAAACATATGGACACATTTCTGATCAGTAAGATGCTTCGGAACCAAGATAACGTTGAAACTGTTATTCGTAGTTTCTTGAGTCCCGAAATCCTGACTTCTATAAAAAGATAAATTTAGGATTTATTGTCCCGATGGTAGTGTATATTGAAAAACAAATAAAACGTGTTTCAGAATTTTCTTCTATAGAATCTAGTTACATCTTAAAAACCGCCATTTCATGTCACAACCTGATAGTATGTGTAAAATATAAAGTTATTTACTTAATTTTTAAATGACTAAAAAAATAACAAATATTTTTATTGTTAAAAAAGACATGAAAATAAAAACTGAAAAAATTAATAAATTTAGTTTTAAGAAAATCTTTATTAAATAAACTGTCAATCACAATTGATATTATCTCGCTTTTTTCTTCGAGCAAGAAATTTCTTAGAGTATCAATGATTTAATTTTGATTTCAGTTAAAATTTAATGAAGACAAAAACATTAAAAAAATTAGAATTACAAAAATTTTGGAATACGAGCTGATGTCTTCCTGAAATTTTTAATTAATAAAATTCTTATTAAATTTTTTTGTAATGTTTTTACTTTAAAATAAATTTTAATCAATAATAAAATTTTTGTTGAGTTTTATTAATAATAATTATAAAAATAAGAAGCAATATTCTTTTTAATTTTAATTTGATTTTAAATGTTATATCTAATTAAAAAACAACTTCTATCAATAGATGTAAATAAAAACGAAATAAATCAAAGGATTACTTTTGGAACAAGTGATAATAAGATAAATGATTTCTTTTGTTATTTGGATTTTTATAAATTTTAAATAATTTCTATTTTACAATTGGAAAGTATTAGGTATATATGTATTGAAAGTGAGCCTTTTTAATTACCTGCAATAAAGAAAATTTATTCATTTGTTTAAACAAACTATTTGAATATATATTATTTATGCATTTTTCAAAAAAATCTATAAAAATATATTTTGATATCTTTAACTATATCTTGAAAATCACATTTCCAATTCAACAACCTGACACATAACATTAGCAGTCACTAGAATGGTTTGAAAATATAAATTGATATTTTATTTGAAACAATTTAATAAATAAAATAAAATTAACAGAAAAAGAAGTTGTTTCACACAGTTTCATATATTTTACAGAGAACTTGATTTTATTATCAATCAGGAAATTAAATTTCACGGAGATTATTAATGTTATTTTCATTATTTGAAAGCTTGTTCTTTTAAAATGTTACTCAGGTAATTATAATTTCATAGAGCTAATGAAATTATGGAAATTAAATTAATAATTATTATACAGGAATAAATAAAATATTTTCTAAAAATTATCCGAAGTGTTGAAAAATAAAGAATATTCATGATATGCGTGATAAATAAGAGGAAGTATTATGATCCAATTTTTTACAAAAATATTTAATATTTTAGTTTAAAAATAAATATATCACAACTTTTAAAATATAATATTTTCACTCTCACAAAATTAATATAAAAAGAAAATTTTATTTTATTTTTAAAAAATTATATATAAAATAAAATTACGCAATAATTGTTTTGAATGAAAAAATAAATGACTTTTTATCATCAGGGTTAATCATTTTCTTTAAAACAAAATTGTGTAATAAAAAAATAATAAAATTATTAACTTGTAAAGATATGATTGAGCAATAATAATAATACTTAAAATAAAAATAAAATAAAGAAAAGTTGGATCTCATTTGGGTTTGTTCATTATGCTAGAGTTGATCTTCTTTAGGGTATGGGATATATGTCAACTTCAGTGATTTGATCTATCTCAGAATCCTCTGAAAAACCAATCCAATCAAATAGTGTTTTTATCATATATATTCATATTATTATTAAACTAAAATATTATCGAACGTAAATTATTTTTTAAGAATTAAAAATAGAGAACCAATACAGATTGATATTATCCATGATTCTTCAAGACTTTGGATTAAAATTATTATCATGTGTATAGACAGACGATATTTTTACATTTTCTCATTATAAATTTCATAAAATTTTTAAAATTATTTTAATATGAATAATTTTAGTCTGGTACCCTTTATAATGTACTTATAATATAACCTAAATTCAGAAAATATTTTTAAATATAAAACCTTTATAATTAAAACAGAAAAACCCATTTAAAATGCTTACTTGGGTCACATACACAATTTATGAAAATATATTTTTTGTTTAAATGATTACACACCTCTCTCAATCTCTGTGATTATAAAAACTTCATAATGATTTTCTTTTCCTTTTTGGGCTATAAGACGAAATTTCTTTCAAAGATTTTCGAACTTAATAATATCATCATTATGATAAATTATAATTCACTTATTTTGTTTTATTGATATCAATATTTTGTTAAATATCGTTATCAAATTAATGAAAGCTAATCCATGCTTTTAATAATGTCACGAGTTAATACATATCGAGCAACTGAAAAATCTTTTTATTATTTCTGTCTACGCAGCTGCTCCCCTAGAGATGTTCTCTTGTCCCAATTGACTGAGGATTGACCTAAATCTGTTTATTATTAAATTCACTTGTTATTGACTTATTTTATATAGAATATACATTGACAATGAATATATTTTTATTAAAATATAATTAGCATAAAAATCAATAAGCGAACAAATAATCAGTTTACAAAAGAAAATAAACTTATTAAAATATTTATAAATGGAAAAAAAGTTCAAATTTTCAATAATATCTTGTATAATAAAATCATTAATTAATATAATGAATATAACCCAGATAGAATATATTCATCTCAGGTTTCGGGTTATTCAAGAGTTCAGTTGTCATTTTTTATTTTACAGATAATTATTATAAATTGATATTTAAAACAAAATAATGAAAAAGAGATCAATCATTTTTTAAAATTTTTTACTGAATTTTTGTTTGATAATAACGTAATAAATTAAAACATACTTCTTTTCTATTTCTGTGTCTGAACGAAACCTTTTAGAGACTATTAGTATGCTGTTTTTAATTGATTGTTATTAGCAGAGATTAGTATGAATTTTTATATAATGATAGAGGAGAACAGGGCGACTTGTGCTCCAGTCTATACATTTCTGTGATTAGTAAAATTATTTATATTTTCATGTCTTTTTTTGTCAAAGTTGTACTGTTCAATTCTTTAATATAATTTTAAAAATTAAATAATTGTATTTAAATCAAACAAATAAAATAAAATATAAAATCATAAAATAAATAATTGATTAAGTGATAATTCTTTTCAATATAATTTAATAATCTTTGTCAGATAAATTGAACATTAGTCGGGGAATGTAGCTCAGAGGTCAGAGCATTCCATGCGCATTTGAACGGTCTGTTCAACCGAGCTACACTCTATCAAGCTTTCGAATAACTTAATCGTGATGACATACAATGTCTTCAGAATTGTTGTTGGAGGAAGACTCGATCTGCAATCAACCAAATGCAATCCAGACACAAGATCAATATCAAATTCCAGTGCAATGAACAGGGAATCTATCTGAAACTGTTTCAACATCTAGATTCAAGTTAAGAGAATAAAGCAAATAGAGAGCCAATTGATGCAAAAGTTGTATTGAAAAAGCTTCACAATCTAATCAATCATGCTTGGAATCACAGCTCGAACAGCCAAGCAAGTGCAGGTCGCTTTGCATCGGCAATTGGCCAATCAACATTATCGACTACTCCAATTTTCAACTGTGAAATATCAATCGCAGCTTGATATTTCACTCACCGAGCTAAATCCTACTATATCCAAATAAATGCTCATCATGGCTTAAAATTCCGTTGATGCCGAAGATGCAATGAGCAAGAAGAGAAATTGTTTTATGTTCTTGTCAATTGCATTCCGTTAAAAATATTCCAAAACTGTCGGTATAATTCGATCCCAAAATAATTGATCAAGCAAATTAAAGAAAATCCAAAGGCCAGTCTTTGTCAAAGCTGAAAGTCAGTACGTCAATTCAACAAAACGTGTTGACCTTCAGATTGCGTTCACAGACCACAAAGTCATGTACCTTATTAACATCAAATGTCCGTATAATACAGAGAAAAAACTTCTGAAATCATGAGAAAAATCTCATTCACTATCAAGATCTTCGCGACTAGACCAAGAAAGCCCTACCAAATTGAACTGTTCAATTAGACACATTCGCAGTCGGCTGCCTTAGATCATGATAAAAGCGAAATGAAGAAATATTAAAGTCTCCAGTTTCCAAAGTACAAATAACGAAAATTCTGTGTTTCTTGAAATATAAACTGGAGTGCTGCGCAATGGAAATTTCACAGAGATGTTGAGAAACCATCAGTAAACTTCTCCGATCTCCACCAAATTGAAGATGAAAATCTCAATGACAATCAAAATCAATACCCGTCAGATGATGCTGATGAAGATCTTGACGAATGCGATGACAACCTTATCCAAAATGAATAATAAAGAAAGCCATAATAGGTGTACATTTATGTGCATACGATTAAGTTCTTGAAAGAAGACTTGTTTTTTTAAATAAAATTTTGTACATTTTAATCCAGGTATCCCCGATTAATTTTCAACTAACAATCTTAATCTTATGATCAGAATCAATTTTCTTTTCAAATAAACCCCTTTTATCAAATTAACATAAAATCTATTCAAATATTTTTTTTGAAACATTATAACTATTCTTTTCAGTTCTTCATCAATCAAATAAGTTTTTTTTAATATTTACAATTTAACATGTACTTTTAATGATAAGTTGTGCTCAATATAAAACTGCAAAAGTGTTTGATAAATTAATAAAACCGTTATATATATAAAACCGATATATTTACTATACTGTTTTATTATGCATAAGATGTACTTTTTCTTCCTCCTGGTGTCCGTTAACGGTCCGCAGATATCGACATAAATGTTCTCAAGCATTTGAGATGCTTCCAATTTAACTGTGGTTTTTTTTTGTCGCTGATTTAAACACTTTATGCTTCTGACACGCTTTGCATCCTGACAATACCCTCTGTACTATACTTCACAAACCCTTTAATATCATGTATTCCCTTCATATATTCCACGCACTTCTCAGTACCTGCATGAGCCAACAATCAATGAACATGCCATATCAAGTTCTTTTCTGCATCTTTAACATCTTCTGTGTCTATTGCATCCAACATCCTGATTTTCATCTTTCCCTTCTTCGCTTCCTAATGCGCTAATTGGCAGTAACTACGTGTTTCGCATCTTGGTCTAGATAACAAATCTGCGTTCGTATGTATCGAACCCTTCCTGTATTCGAACTTAATGTCAAGACTGCTCAAGTAATTAATCCACGTTTGGAATTGCGACGTGATCGGCTTCTTTGTACTCATCATGAAGGTGATTGCTTTATGGTCCGTTCTCAGTCTGAACGGACTATAAATATAAATAATGTTGAAAGTGATTACAAAAGTAATAAATGGACAGGAATTCCTTTCGAGAAATACAGTAACCAAATTCTTGGCTGCTCACGGCGTGAGAGCCATATGCTATCACTCGTTCCTTTCTATTTTCATCCAGTTGAGACAGATCTGCTCCTTTTGAATCAAAGCTCGCATCTGTATCTAGAATAAATTCCTTCTTAATATAGGGGAAACACAATACTTTTTGTTTAAAAAAATCTAAAAAATCATTACACTCCATAGCAATTTATTAATCATAACCGTTTTCTGTTTTGTTCAATTTGCTATTAAAACAAATGAAATTTTAATACTCTTCACATATAAAATTTTCGTATTTAATTCGAATATATTGAGCTTTAAAATTTATACTTGTTTTTATTAAAAAGGTAATTTATACTTTTATTTAATTATTAAAATCTTTTAGCTCAATATACTGCAAATTAAATTAAAAAAGATATTTTTAGATTCTCACAATGTTAACGCTTTTTTCATCTCAAGTATCCATATTAATTTTTTCTCACTCGTTTCACACGCTCTCTCCAAGGGCCTAGATCTTTTCGAGTATTCTTTTATAAATCTTCTATAAAAGTAACAGATCCCTAAAAAGTTTCTCAGTCCTTTTACACACTTTAGCCTTTCGAAATTCGAATAAAGATTTCGAAAGATGAAGAACCGAAAAGAAAAGTTTGAACCATGTTTTAAGGCAATACATATTTGAATATATTCTCCTGAAAAATTTCCCATATCGCATAGTCCAGAGGGTTAAGATCTGTTGAGTATGGTGGCCATTCCTGCAAAGTTAGAAAACTTTGAAAATTATCTTTTCAAAAATTTGAAAAAAAAAGAACAAAATTTTATGATTTAAATTTAGAAAAATTTAAAAATGGATTTTTATAAATAATTCTTTTATAATTATTTTGGGATGTATAAAAGAGTTTTCATCTAATATATAAATAAGATAATGGCCTGGAAATATGAAAAAAGGGCAAGGTTTCAGGAGTTATACTTTTTAAAATACCACTTAATTACAAAACGGCCAAAGACGAAGAAATTATTTTAATATTATATATAAAATAAACTAAATTCATTCCAGGGATCATGATAATATCAATTAATCTAGAGCCAGTCGACGACGGTTCTCCATGTCACCAAAAAGAAACAGGATGCTATTTTTATTAAAAAAAAAGAAAAATAATATTTTTTACAAATGAAATATTTAAGAACACATGGTTTCAAGTGCATATGTAAACCAGTGAAGTGATATATAAAATTCCTTTCACATAAATAACATAAATTGATTAAAATTTAGGGGTAATATTTTAACAGAAAAAATATTTTCCTTTGCGTCGCACAAGGGCATATTTCCCCCCTTCAAAACCGAGGACTAAAAGTACTGAGTCCCACTCACAAATTTATTCGGTTTCAGTAAAACGATCACTTTGAATAAATTTGTCTCCTAAAAATTTCTCCATTGATTGGCGTTAGAATGTTTATCCTCTCAACTTTTTTGTCGTTTCCATTATTAATATTATTCCCAATTATAATTGATTAGAAACAGAGCTCAGCTCAGATCGAATTTCTGAACTTGAAGACATGAAAAAAAAACAAAAAAAAAATCTGTGAAAAAATCAAAATAAAATTTTTGCATTAATAATTTTATTCGTGACTTCATCAAGATCAGATTTCCCGATGCTTACTTTTCAATAATAATGATTTGATAATATTATAGATTTATACGAAAAATTAAAACCTTATCTGATTTTTTATTAATTAATGAACTAAAAATAATTTTCACATTACCCTTTCCCGTCAGCAAGTACGAGTTATTGTATTTGAGTAGAAGGAAGAACTTAAAAGTATTCGTGAGGAGCATGAATCCTTTCAAAATTAATTGTGAACAGGGGTATTTATCATTGACTGATGTAAAGTGGAAAATGAGGAAAAGGTAGATTTGACAATATCTGTTGAAAAATTGATTGCTATACCTTAGGGGAGGGAGCATTGTTTGTTTTATGTTAAATTATTTTATTTTTGTTTATCTATTATGATTATTATTTAACATTAATCAAAGTAAAAATATAAAATGTTAAAAAATAATTATTGATTATTTTAAAATCATTTCTCACGTGGATATATTTTTTGTTGTTGTTTTAGAATTTACTCAAATATTAATGTAATATATTAATATATACCGTGAAACCTGTTGATTTGGGTACCTCTAAATTTAATTTAAATTATTAAAAATTAATATTGACTTCTGTTTTAATGAACCCTCTATAACTTGGGTACCTATGTATTTTGAGCATCCTTAAATTTTGTTAATTAATATTGTTTTTTTGTGATGAATCCTGTATGATTTGAACTCCTATATATTCTGAGCAAAATGTTCGGTCCCAGTGGTGCCCAACATTGACGGGTCTCACTGTTTTAATACAATTTAATTAAAAACTAATTAGACTTTCCCAGAAATATTGAGGATACATAAATAATATGTTGGACTAAAAAATAATTATTTATAAGTATGAAATATACAAATAGTTTAAAATTTAAAATTTTTGTTTTCACCAAATTAGATTAATTCAATACTGTCGTTTTTTCTCACTGGATCTGATAAAAAAGAAATTATCAGCTTCAAGAAGTATACAGTGATGAAGCCTATTTTAGAGGACCTGAATCCTAGAATTTTTATCTGTTTGAAGAAGCGTTTTCGATGCAACTAAAAGTAAAAGATCAGTCAAAATTATTGAAGAAATTACTAAAAATTGATAAATATAGTGATAAATGAACAAAAATTACTTACTCACACCTATCCGAGAGGCTAAATAACATTTATTTGCTTCTAGAGCAAAGAAAGTTATCCAAAAGTTATATAGTACGTTCGTGTCGAGATTTTTAACAACTGAGATGTGACGAAAAATGGCTTTTGAAAGGAATTTTTGTCTTCTGGATGCAGTCAGACTAAATCTTTTATCGAATATACGAATTATCTAATTTCTACCATTCTTAGTTTAAGTGAGTTAAAGGAAATAAAAAGCCCTTCTTAAATCATTAAGATTTAGTATTAGGTAAAATTAAAGATAATAAATAAACATGATCTCTAAATATTTAGATAACTTAACTCAATTTCATAAATAACAATTCATTTGCTTTTCTCCTTAAAGCTTAAATTTAGCAAAGGTTCTTGATTAAATACTATTCTAAAATAGTTTAAATAATACTCAAGGGGTACTGTTTTTGTCCGCTTGAGGATCAAATAAAACTCTATCTTGAAAACAATTCAGAGTCTCAACACTATAAGGTAGAGATTATAGGGTTTTTATATGGGCTTAACTAGCCCACAATAAGTAGTTAAGATCTCTAATCTTTAAATAAGAACCATAACAAAAATCAAAACTAAGAGTTTGGAAATCAGTTTATTTGAATAAACGTTGTAATCTGTACTTAAAAATAAAATTACAGAACACCGAAACCTTATTTGTTCATTCTTTTACATTCGGAGTTATTGTGTTGCGTTGGTGACATTTAACAAAACTAACATAATTCGTAAATCATTTAACCCAACAGATTTGAGTATGACTGTAAATGACTTTTATACTAAACTATGGTTAATTATTGAAATATCTCAGGTCGTGCAGGAAGCTAAATAAAGTCATTTATAAAAATTAAACTCAACAATATTATTTGATTGTAATATCTGAAAAGTTGGATGAAGAAAGTGTTTATACAATCAGTAAAGTCGATATTTAGTATTATAACTGGTTTTTTGACATAGTGTTTAGTATAATGAGGTTTCGTCTCGTTTCTTTTGTCTACCTTTGTAATTATTTGATTTATGTAATTCTCGATGCGACTAGGTCAAAGATTTGGATTTCTATTTGATATTTTTATTTATTAATTCTCTATTATTTCTCTCGGAATATATTCCTTGTGCCGCTTTCGTTCTATTGTGATGTAATTTTGGTTTTTAAAAAATCTGTTTCCTTATTGCAGGTGACCTATGGAAGAGGAATAACAGATCAGCTGGTAAGCATGTTTTTACAATTCCCTTGAATTCGGTATTTGGTAACAGTTAGAATTTGATTTCAGACATAACAGAATTATTAGTAAGGAAGAAAGCTATTAGTGAATAAAGTATAAACAGGAGCAGCTTATGAAAAATTTTTGTTTGAAACTTTGTTTGAAACAATATGTAATATAAGCTTACCAGAAAGAATTTAAAATAAAGAAAAGAAGATTAGAATGTTTCATAAGTAATTGTAACATTCTGGACATTGAAAACATAATGTGAGAGACCCATACAGCATGAAGAAAAAGATAAGAAAATCTTGTAAGGAATGTCAAGAATACAAGATTCTGCGGATCATAAATGTTGAAGGTCTACAAATAAAAAATGTTCTATAAATCAACATTGTTACTTCAAAATAATGTAAGAAAATATCATTTAACAAATTCATTGTCATGGATATAAGATGTATTAGGTTGGTACATAAGTTCCCGCGTTTTTTATGTGAAAACCAACTATTATTTTATTAATAGTTTATTTATTAATATTATTATTAATATTACAAATAATAAAAAAGCTCCTGAAAACGTTCTTCGTCGAATTCGGATGGTCAACCAGAGCATAATTTTTCTTCGAGATCAAAATTACCCTTTTTGAATTTGTTGTACCATTCCTGAGCGGTCCTCGCACCTATTTCATTAGCTCCATAGATAGCACAAATGTTTCGTGCTGCTTCTGTATAATAATAACGGCGAAAGGCAAAATATAATAAATGCCGAAAATGAATTTTTATGCTGCCTGGATTATCCATTTGTAGATCTAAAAATATATGTATAATTAAGTTATTGAATGAATAATGATTACATGCTTGTAGCTTAAAAAGCGCTTTCAAAATAATTATTTTTGCTCAGAAAAACAAATCTAAAAATAGCAAGATTGACAATTTTAAGAAAACGCAGGAACTTATGTACAAACCTAATATAACAGGTCACGTAATATTAATTTGAAAATTATATTTACCATATAACGTAGTGGCTTTATTAATGTGATAATAACTATTTAAAATATAATTATTAATACTTAATTTTAAATGCTTTTTTTTAATACGAATTATAAAATTTAATAATTTAATTTAAATAATGAAATTTAATAATTTTAAAGACAATTTAAAATTGTGTTTTTTTAATTTATTAGATAATATTGAATTTCACATAGTTTGACATTTTTATGAATATTCAGATTTGTGAAGTCACAAAATAGATTATTAACGACTTCAGGAATGTAAATCAATAAATTTTAATAATGGACATGGTCTCCTCTATATGAGCACACAAAGGTTTTTCAAAGCTGGAATTAATGAGAATTTCTAAAAATTCGAAGTAGCTAAGTATTTGATAAGGTAGAGTTCTAAAAATAGAAAATAAATGAAATATGCAAATGACATTATTTTTTGTAGTCTTCATGAAATTTCCATATAAGGAGAGAAAAAACGTTTATTGATAATAAAACTAATAAAAATTCACAAAAAAGAAATTAATGGACGATTAATATTTTCTTTATTTATTATCACATAAAAGTATATATTAAATAATTAAATAACAATTTATAGAAAAAATTAAATTTTCATTTTAAAAAAATTTACTTTTAATTTGAAAAAGATTGATTCGCTTTACATTTAAAAAAAAATTACAATATTACAATATTTGTGTGTAATTAATTTTACATTTAAAAAACTAAAAATGTAAAGGGAAATATTATTAAACTTTAAATCTAATTTTTGAGTTTCATGAAAAAATTAACTTTTTTATAAATTTTTATAAAAAAGCTTTAAAATGCCAAAATAGTGTGACTTAATAATAACGAAGAGAATAATAAACCATTACGAACACTGCTTTATTTACTAAAGACTAACAAGAAAATGTTAATGTTGACTGAAGATATTCTGAAAGAAGAAAATCGAAACACACCAAATTGCTTACTTTGGAAAGCGTTTGTTAAAGTTTAAAAACTTAAAAAATTTAAAATAAACCTTAAAATTTATTTATCTATGTCATCTCTTTGCTCCATTTTTAAAATTATTTTTTCGAATTCGGTTTCCATAACTTTATTTTGTTCTTTTTATTCGTTTTTATTTAGTTCTGAAATACCACGAGAACAACGATTGCGACAGATCAAACGACTAATAAATTATAAATGACAACTTAAATATAATTTAAACAAAATTTACATTATTTTTATGTCAATTTTCAAAATTATGTCAAATTAAAAAAATGTATTAATTCAGTTTTTTATAATATTATTCATTCAAAAATTCTGCTTAATTTAAATAAATTTAAATCTTAAATAAATCTAAAGATGGAATAATTAATTTCTGTCTTTTATTCCAATTAATATTCTTTTACCGTACAATTTACAAAAAGATTGAAATGAAATTAAAAGTCTGAATAAATTAAAAATTATATTTTCTTTTTAAATAAAGAAAATTAAAATTAAATTAAAAATATATATATTTATATTGTGATGAATAATCTCATGTTGAGAAAGTTAATAATCATTTATATTGTTCTCAGTATTTTAGTCAGAAAAACAAATGAAAAAAATTATTATTATTATTATTATTACTTTCAAAATCAATTTCTTTTTTGTAATTACACAGAAAACAAATGCTAAAAATATAAAATTAAAAAAAATATTAAGAAATATATATATCTATATCTATATATATATATATATATATATACAGAGTGTATCAAAAAAATGTATACATTTAAAATGATTATAAATCAGAAGTTTAATGAAATGCATTTTATATGGCAGGTCTTCAGAGTTCGTTGAACTGAATCTTTTGAGATTCCTAACTCAAGATTTTCTCTCTCATAAATTTTTGTGGACTTCGATAAAATAATTCCAGTATTTTATCTTCTTTTGTGGTACTTTTCTATATTCTGCGTCTTCCAGAACAGTACATCTTGACATTATTAATTGTTCCATTTTTTTCGAATTTATCCGAATTTATCTGATTGTTAGTCTTGTTGGCGGATCTATTTTGAACAGGGTCTGTAATTCTTTTATAATTTCAAACTTGAAGTAATCTTTATAATAAATTTTCGCTGCTCAAAGTTCAACCAACCTTTCATGATTCAACCTTTATGAATAAATTTATAGGTTTAAAATAGCGGGAATTTCTATCAATTATTAGAGTATTTAAACAAACTATAAAATAAGTAATAAGGTCTTAACGATCTCGTTAACGCTTTATATTTAAAGTGTGTATACATTTTTTTGAGACAGCCTTTTTTTATAGAATAAGCAGATACTCTGGATGAAATAATAATGATAAAAATAACATTTTATTTCAACAATAAAATTGATTATATCAACATTTGGAGTCTTTACAGAAGAATTATTATAATATTTCTTACTAAATCATATAAATTGTCATTCTTTGATTACTATTAGGACAAGCAATTGTAGAATAGTAATCTTGTAAGGGAGAATTATATATAAAAATAAATAAACAACAAATTATTTTAATTCTATTACATTTTTTTCAGGAAATACGTACAGATGTTAAAATTATCTATGACATGTGGGAAAAGAGACTCTTCTCAAATTCTTATCTAAGGACATGTAGACCACCGGATATATAGCTCCTCCTGCAAAAGACCACCAGTGAAAGTTGCTTAGCCTTTCAATAGGAATTTTGAAGAAACACGTGGATTGCTCACACAGCCGAAATGTAAGGGTTGACAAAATCAAAGGGGACCAAATTCCTATGGCAACAATACACGATGCCATATTGAGAGCGATGGACATTTGTTCTCTCTGGTACATGAAATTCCATAGAATTCGTTTTTGGATCTTGTTTTCAGATGGGTTCTCATTAACATTACTGTTGTTGTTTGTACAAATTTCGCGGGAACTCTCCAAAGATATCGATTTATTGATTTTTGATAATTGATGATTTTCAGTAAAATCAACAGCCATTTGAGAAGCACTGACTTGCGGGTAAAAATGCATTACTGGAGTGTCTATTGTAGTCGACTGAATGGATGCAAGAGTTTCTCCCGTTATATCTCGGGGAATATTTGTCAATAAATTGATTTTTCTCTCATTCTTGTTACTTTGCTGAGATCTACCAACTAGAATTAAATTTTCTGGCATGTCAGTACTATAAAGATATGTCAAAAATAAATGTCGCATGTTTTCGTTTGTAATATGAGACAATTTTCGAAGAAAAAACAGCTGTAAGATCGTCAAAATCACACAGGCCAGTAAAGGTACGGCAAACGCAATAACGCTTCGAAGAATCAGAAAATTGACATCATCAATCAAACAGTGAAGTTCTCTCGAACTAAGGCTGTCTTTATTGCTTATGGATAGCTGACAGCCGGCTTGAATACAAGTAACAACCCATGGTGCTGACACTTTGAGTACATTCGCACTAAATCTTTGACTAAATATGTACATTCGAGGATAATAGAGTCGGAGAAATGTATCGAGACTTGAAAATAAAATATGTAGAAATGCCAAATTACAAAATATGGTGTTTGTGCTGATCTCAATGAGGCAATAAGTTCTCCAAAGAGGGTTGTTGTTAAAATCTAAATAGACAAAATAATTATAAAATACGAATAATAATAATAATAATAATAATAATAATAA
>JBBMKC010078431.1:0-27855 GCA_037834085.1 Bipalium vagum | reverse complement strand
CGATCTATATTTTTTAATAAATAAAAAATAATTTAAGAATGTCATGTTTATGAGGAGGCTAATCAGATCTGGGGAATTTTTTAATTATTTATTTTAATTATTTTAAAATATTTAAAAAGTATAAAAGAAATTTTAAAAAAAGTTTATTTTTAAAATTTAATAAAAAAGGAATTTCCAGTTCTGAGAAAATTTGCTTAAATATTATTTGTTTTATCACTTAAATAAATCTATTCAAAAAATGACTTCTAATTCTGATTATAAACCGATTGATATTAATAATGTTTACGCAATGAGAGTAAAATATAGCCTTTCAAATTACATCGTTTTTAAAAATTCTTTATAAGTCATACAATTTTCCTTATGAATAAAAATATTTTCATTGATAATTAATTATTGATTTTTTCCATTTAAAAAAATTGCTTGTTATACAAATCAATAACATTCAGATTTCAAATCATTTTATGAAAAAAATCATTTTAAAAAAAATGTCTACAGAAAAATACGTAAGTTTTACGATCAACACAATCGACCATCAGAAAGCACGATTAATTTTTTCAAATTATTCAAATATTTCATCAAACTTGTTCGGTGGAAGGTAAAAGAACAGAAAAGTATAGTCTCAATGGTAGTTTGAAAGAACATGTTGATTTGGTTGTTACAGGTGTAGCTGAAGACCCTGAAATGTCTCTAAGTGACGCTCACAATAACTTGGTGTATTTTAAGGAAGGACTTTTCTCTAAAAGTCTATAAGGTTCATATAACACAAGAATTAAAGTCATTAGATCATATTAAACGTAAAGCATTTACAAGTATTAATTGAGCCAAAGAACAACCAGTTATTTTTTCTTTAAATTTCATCTTTTTGATGAAATAAATTTTGAAATTCATTGATATGTCAATAAACCAAATTTTCGGGTTTAAGCTGAAAAAAAATCTACAATTACTTTACGAAATATCTTTCCAAAACGCGTCACTGACTGACGCGCATTATTATGTCAGTTTTATTGGTCCTTATTTCTTTGAAAATGCTAGTGGTGAAGATGTAACTGTGAAGGGTAATCGATATCGTAAAATGATCATTTAATTTATGTAACTTGAATTGAACAATATTGGTCTAAATGACTTTTCGTTTCAATAGGATGGCACTACACAACCTTTTGCAAAGGAACGAATTGCTTTATAAAAAGAAAAATGTAATTGTCGAGTTATTTTCAAGAAATAGTGAACTTTTTAATAAATAATAGAAAATAAAGTCTAAAAACAATCAACAATCGATTCCTAAACTATTTATTCATCTCACTGGTGAGATTGAATCACAATTATGACATCATTAAAACCTTTTTACAAAAGTGTAGACATCTGTGGAAGTCTTAGATGTGTTCATTTGCGCCAATTATTTTTATATAAATAACGAAACTGGTACTTAATTTGCCAATGAAAATTCTTTTAAGATAAAGTGATTTGTGATTTTTAAAGATAAAAATTGTGCAATTTTGAAAGATTATTTACAGTGAAACCTGTACCTTAGGCACCCAAAAATTTTGTTAATAAAATTAAATATTGACTTGCTTTCATGAACCATCTATAATTTTGGCAAAATATTCGGTCATAGTGGTGCCCAAAAATTACATTATTTGCATTACATTGACTGAATTTACATTTTGTTATACATCTTTTAATAAATAATAGATATGTTGAATAATGGAATAATATTAATGAAATTAAAGAATTTAAATAACTTTTGTATGAGTTGGGAGTTTCAGTAAGATATAAGTGTGTGATGCAGATGAAATTTAATTAATTAAACTTTTATTTCGTAGTAAACCCTTTGAAATCGATAAATCTATTTTATATTATTGAACTCATTAATATTTTGTCTTCGGTAAATTTATGAAACAAAATATTTTATAGGTAGTATATAATTTCTAATGAAAAAAGAAACTAAACCAGAATTTACTGACGAAGGTTCAAGTATTCCAAAGCCTGTTGACAGCATTCTTCAGTATCACAGCACCAATCGAGTTATAACCCATGGTAATCCAAAAATTACCCACTTGACTGAAGGAAACGTTATCACTGCAAGAGATAGAATTCTTAGTCGCAATTGTACAGGAACATTTACTCAGAAACCTGATACTTGTAACTTGGGAATAGAAAGAATTTTGAGTTTGATAATTGAACCAAGAATTATAAGCCTGGGAAAAGAATTGTTCATTCAAGATGTTTCAAGTTGTCCTGGAAAATCACTTGACATGATTCATCTACAAGAAAAGTTGAATCAAGAACTGAAACTTAAAGGAGCTCAAAGTACGGGTATTTGCTCAATTCGGAGGAAGCTTTTTGGCGAATTATTTAAAGAAATAATTCGACAAGTGACTATTGAATGTACAGAACGAGGATTATTGCTCAGTCGAGTAAATTCCGAATTGAACTTATCTCTGGCTAAAATTCGACAAATATATGAGAGCAACGTTGCTTACGGTATGAATAAAACATTAAGAGGACAGAGAAATCGAACTCATTATTCTAAAACTAATGAAAGTTTACTCAATGAAATCGAAGAGCTAAAGGTGCGACTTGTTGAGGCAAATGCTAATGTTGATGCTGTTCAGGAAAGGGAAATGCAGAAACTTATAACGTTGAGAAAAAAGTTTGAAATTGATTTTATATTTATGAAGAAAAACTATGATCAATTAAAACAACAATTGGTTGAGGCAATTGAATTAATTAAACATCCAGAAGCAGGGTAGATTTTTGTCATGGTTCATTAATCATAAAGCGTAATCTATGTTAAATAATAGATATTTTACAATTTAATAATAATAATAATAATAATAATAATAATAATAATAATAATAATAACAATGAAAATAACATTATACAAATAAAAATATAATTTTAGGAGATTTAAAAATATTTTTAGTTAAAGTATAATTACGAAGGTTTTTCATTTTTTGTCACTATGGAACACTTGAGTTTTTGAAATCAAGAATATTATTTCGTTAACGTTTTAGGCTTAATCAATACATTTTATTTTTCTTAAGCTTCTCATTTGTATACATATGCTGAAGCGTGCAAAATTTTCATTATTCATAATAATTTGAGAATACAATAGGATAATTTTAATTGAAATACAGAAAAATGGTTTCCAGTACTGATTTTATATATCAAAATAGCACAATAATAGTAGCTTAATCTGTTCTATACCCATAAACTTCAGTTTCTATGAAAATGGAATTTTTTTATCTTCATTAGAGTTTGAGAATAATAAAAGGTACATTATTAGTTAAATGTAATTTATGTTAAATAAAAGTTTTCATTCGCAATTTCACAAAGTAATTAAATCTGTGGGCAAACATAATATTTGGATCTCTCCTTAAATACAGATTATTGTAAGAGCTGAGACCTGAAGATTAATTTTTTTATTTACTTATAAGAAGCATTTCACAAAATTCTTTAATATTTTCTTGTTGCCTTTCGGCTAATATATATGATTGGAATTTTCATTCATTTGAAGTGATACTAATCAGAAACAATTCTGTAAATATTGAAAATTCTTCCAATTTCTTCACAGATATTCATTAGTGCTTGTAATTCTTCATCTTGTCAATATTTTAATTAATCAAATTCGTTGTAGTATCTGACTCCAGAAATATTATAATTGTGTTCAATAATAAATAACACTCTTTAAGATAAAAATAAAACAAGAACACGAGAGTTTAAAACTTTTATTCATTTGATACATACAATATCTACACAGGTAATGCCTCAAGTCATCCTACAAAATATTAAAACATCTCAAGTCACTACGCAAATATATCAAAATGTCTCCTAGTAAATCACAATTTCTCAATCCTTCGAGGTCCACGAAAAAACCTTTTCAGAAAATAAAATCAAATAAAAATATAATAAAATCATAAAAATATAAAATAAAATGCAAATGATTAAGAATCAGTTATCGTTACTTATGTTGGATTCGCCCAAAAACATCCTTTCTAAGGTACCATTTAAAATAAAAAGGAATCAGTTTATTACAATGATCACAAAAAGTAAACTATTTGACATTTGCAAACCTTAACTGTTACGCAATGAAAGTGATCAGTTTTAAAGTCGTGTCATAAAAAGTGATGAAAAATTAGTTCTCTACAACTAATGAGGATGTTCAGCACAAGGGTAAATGTCGATCAAACTCCGCCCAAAAAAATAATACATACTGTCTAATGGTCCATAGCTGGTGTTATACATTTTTCAATGCTATATTGTGATGAGACTATTTCAACAGCCAAGTACCATATCTAGAAAGAATGCAGCAAATTTTATGCATTAGAAAACTTACAGTGATTAGCAAAAATACGAGTAATGTAGCAGCAGGGCAATGCATAAATACATGAATGCAAAAAATTGCAAAGGTAAATAAGCTACGAATAGAAAGACTGTCGCATCCACCATATTCCCATAACATAATAATACCAATGAGTTATCATATCTTTAAACATCTTCATAATCTTCAGACCAAGAAAACAAAATATATTTATAAATAAGTTTCTTTTTTTTTATAACTTTTATTCTATGACGATTGGGTTTTTATTAAGAGTAAGATTGAGTTGATAAAATAAAATAGTGAAATAATTCAAAGTATTTTGAGTATGAAGTTAAAAAAAATAAAATTATCACAATTATGTTACACAAAATCACGAAAAATCATCAACTAGGCATGTTTATATAATTTAACTTGGAGAACGTGTTAATTCTTTAAAAGCAACCCTAAGCTTGATGGCCGAAGAGAATATACACAATTAAAGATATGCTTCTCTTCAGCTGATAGCAATATTCTTCAAATATAAGGTTGAAAGAAATGATTGAATAACAATACTAAAATTTGCATAATAATTGAACCATGAACTATAAGTTTATTTGGTAACCGAAATATGGAAAATGGAACCACATTACTTCCACTATTGTCACATTGTCTATCATTATTAATTGTGAAAATGTGAGCACCCTGCCTGAAGCATAATTTTGAGATATATGGTTGGATAAAATTATTCCAAAATATGTAGATGGCGGTTATAAATAAAATTAGATAATAAAAATTTATAGATTTATATTCAAAAAAAGTAATAAAAAATACACCAAGATTAATAAAGTCTCTATATACAATCATAAAACGGTAGAGAGTTACGTATCGATATATATATATATATATATATATATAATGAAGAGAGCATAAGTAAATCCGTTTAGAGTCGTGTAAATTTTTATTGAGATCGTTTATAACTCATAATCCTTCGATCTTTGTTGGTTCTTATAAAAACTAAATCTCTACTAAAATAATCCAAGTCATAAAATAATAAATGTTTGATACTTAATGATCCGAGTATTACGTTGCACGGAATAAAATCTGTATCACAACAAGCATTAATGTAGTTTTAAAAAGGCTTATTCTTGGACTCAATTTCCCCCATGCTCTTAGTCCCAATTGGTAGATTGGGTTTAAAGGTTTTGATTATTTCACTGAGCTTTTTAAGTATCCACCCTATCTTTGGGGTGGACCTAAAAATCTGAATTTATCTATTTGAAAATTTTACGAAATTCAAACTTAAGGGGTGGTAATACTCCAAAAGTTCTCCAAGCATACCTCAGATTTAAAAATTTATATTTGACTCATCATATTACGGCATACTTGAAAAACACTACATTAAAATGATAAAATCGTTTATTTACATGTATTATAGGTACAGTTCTGCTACACCTTGTCATTCTTAAACTGAAAAGAAGACACTAAGTGTGTTGCTCTGCGAAAAGACAATGTATATCTAAAGAATATTTTAAAGAAATAACTTTATTAATTCCGCTTTTGAAACTCCAACAAATTTGAATTATGACATAAATTTTGTACAATTCTTCAGACAGTTAATTTCTGAACTTTAGGCCCCTGTATAATATATGTGTTCGACAGTCAGTGAAATTAGATCCTTGGAAAACAAATAATAATTTATAATTTAAAAATCAATCAAATCAATAATTAGATAAAATTGTAAATTTGATAATAAAAATTCAATTTTAAAATCTATACTTTATACCAACACACTGTTATAGTTTTGGCTATTATTTAATAATTATAGCTTTATGTATGTAATAAAAATTTATATAAATTATTATGAGACCTTTAACGTTATATGTAAAACTTTAAAAAGCTATTTCCTGATAAACTTAATCAGTATTAAAATACTTTTTCGAACACAAGAAATGGATCAAGAAATGGATCAAGAAATGGATCAAGAAATGGTGACTTAATAATTAATCAATATTAACTTATTTAATCTATAATCTTTTGAATTTAATTCTAGTAATTCATTTAAAACTAAAATGTTTATTTACCATAATTTGTTAACATCACAACAATCGAAAATTGTTTAAATAAATTATCTAAAGGAACAGCGTAAATAATTGTACATTTCAATTTATTAAATTTCTGTAAGCATTTGATAACCTTGGTTCAATCAATAGTGACAGTAATATGTTCATTGGAGTTTTTAAATTTTAAAAACAGTTAGACTTGTGTTGTGCATCGATTCTCGTCAACATTACGTAACTTATCAAATGGTTTTTATTAAAGTTATTGGCTTATATATTAAGTTTAAACATTATATGTATGCTCGTGGATAAAAAAAATTTCAGTCTTAAATAAAAATGGTCAGATCTGGTGATCGCCATTCTGATTTAATTAATTTAATAAATAAATCATTGGAGAAAAATAAAAGGAAAACATTACACAAAGTCATCAAAAATGAATGTCACACTAATTATCAGCCGGAAAGAATTTCTTCCAACGACCACAGCCATCCGAAAAGTGCTAAGTATCGAAAATCGATTACTTATATTCAGAACATGGTAAATGATCAGAATGTATTAAATTCTCACATGGAAAGCTTTATAAATACACTATTGTCAGATAATATATTGCCAGATTCTCAATTTTCCCTACCTAATATCGATCATAGTTCGATGACAGGTAAATGTTTGATAATTATCGTGAGATTATTTTTTATCTTATCAGAGAATCCAAACTCTAAATCCATTCAACAAATCACGGCATCAAGCAAGGAACGCCTGAGAAGATCTCGAAATCGAGATTTGTCGGAAAGAGTGGGAAACATTTTGTTGCAACGATCTGCCATTGAAAGTCGCTTTACCAAGCAGAAAATTATTGATTGCGCCATCGCTGAGGTTGTCAAGTGTGAAAATGTTAAAAAAATTGCCAAGCTATATTCCATAGGCAAGCACATCCTCGAAAAATTAGAGTTCTAATCCATATCAGTATTCCTTTCATAGTTGTATATAATTTCACTAATATATTGTTACTCTATCTGACTTCAGTTATTTTCAATCATTTTAAAAAGTTTTTATTGTTTAACCATCTCAGACCAGACCTGAGACAATGAACGTAACTACCCCATTTACTGGGCTCCTGTTTAATAAAATGTTACACGTTTTTTTAAAAGTTAGCTGGTAGTTTCAGTTTATAATGCGTACTTTTAGTTTTTTCACGTACTAACCAACGTACGATAAGGGTTTCAAATGGTCTGGCAGAATAAAAGTTGTATAACTTATTTTAATTTTAACTGTATGGATATAATCACAGTTGGCATAAATTCTACATACCAATGACCAGGTGTAAGGTAATGTAAGGTATCACGTGTTCATGATACTGGTAGAAAGACTAAATGACAAAACTATTGAAGAAACCCTCAATAATGCAAAAGCTCTATTAAACTGGAAAACCTTTAACGAGTATTTCCTTTTATTTAAATAAAAATCGAAGGCGTTTAATAATTAGAGCTGTAAACTGAGAAAATAAAAAAATCAGAAATAATAACCAAACACCTGAACGGCAGTAACATAAAAATGGGTTATTACATTATTGACTTGACTTTAATCATAATAAATAAAATATACACGATAATATGCGCATGAGAAACATTTTCAATAAATAAAAAGATCAGTTAGAGTCAAATTTTATTAAATAAAATAATAATAGACAAATCTTTAATTAGGAAATTATACAACAGGGTTCATAACTGGCTACATTCGATACACGCAAAGTCGCTGACTGGGAAGACGATATCTAAAATATGGTAAGGTATGGATAAAAAAGCACGAGTGTTACAGTCATCCAAAGTATAGTCTTCAAAGTCTGAAAAAATGTTGCTGATATCTGTACATAAGTTGATGACCGGGAAATTTTTGGCGATTTTATAACAAGCATCCGTTCTTTGATTGTTTTTATGGAGACATTTTAAACAGCCAAAAAGATCTTCATTGTGATAGTCATGATCCAAACAAATCTTTTCTGATTTATTTGAACTCATTTTCGGGTATTCAAATTCAAAGTTTGGCAATTTTGACTTTTTCACTTGCCTTTCATAAACCTTTGTGTTATTTTGATTGATTTTAGATCTTGCTTTCAAAGAGTATGTAGAGGCATTATAGGTATTTTCTGTTACCGATGTCTCCATCGGTCTTTTGGTACATAAATGCTTGATTTTTGGGAGCGAGGGCTTAGAGGATATCACCATGCTTCGTTAATATCTGTGATAAGAAAGCTTTCTGTCAAATTTAAACATGTAACAGTACAAGTTGTGCTTTGGCGGGGTTTTTCTGTGAATTTTACTGGCTGGAATTCACACACAAGTCTCATTTATCTTTCAATCATTATGTCATTTTGTATTTTTATTGCAAGAAATTAAATTACAAATGAAAATGTTTATCGCTAAATTTAAGTAATAAGTAACGTAGTTAAACAACTTATTTTATTAATATGATAGTATGAAGATCGATTATTGGGGAATCTTATACTCAAATAGATTTTGCTTTATTGTTAGGTCATCGAATTAGGTATTTTGATGTTTTATGATAATATAGAAATTTGGTTTTTGGTTCAAAAAATAAAAAATATTTAGCTAATATATAAAAGGATTCTAGTGGTGGCTGACATTGTCCATAATTGTTACGTGTATAAAATAATAAATTACTTTATCATTTTTATAAAAAGAAGTTTAGAGCATAAAGTCTATATTTTTAAAACCATTATAATAGATCATATATAAGTTCGATAATAAAATTAATTTGACCAGTATTGTGTAATATTTTGATCCTGATAAAGCTCGTTAAGATCTTTAATACCATGATCTAGACTTAATGTGTGTGTGTTATGAGTCATTCATGTATGGATCTAACTGATATTTAATTATTGCATTTATTACCCAACTAAAGTTTGAGATCGCATTTCAGATTACCCTTACATAATAACAATACCCCATAATACCCACCTAGTTTGATATTTGATATAATTATAATGATGATGGATTCCCTAATTATCTACGTTATGTGTGGAAAACTATTCTTCAAATGTCTACTAGGATCTTTTTAGATTTTTTTAATAAATAAAAAATTATTTAATGTTTAATGTGATTTTTCATAGAACAGTAATTGAAAAACTAACTTAAATCAATTTAACAGTAAATTTACAACATAAAAGTGCCAAAACTTAAATATTGACATTTTTTTATCGCATTTTATAATACATTTCTAGTTCATTTACTTTTTATCTATATTTTGGAGGTCTGCTGAAAGGGGTTGGTCATTAAGTTAAAATAATTATTACGTAAACAAACTTGGGATTTTTATGTTTTCATCACACGAGGTCATGTTTATAGAATAAACAAATATAACCATTTGTCCACAAAAGTGTAATTTAACCTATAATTAAAGCAAACATTGTTTATGGCATCGAAAATAAAAAGATCAATGTGTAAAATGGTGGATATTATTCTTCAAAATATAAAGAAGACCCATCATTCATGAAGTGGGGGTTCATAATCCATACTCAGCCTGGCTGAATTATTTTAGCATTGAACGTCCTTTGTATTTAAATTCCTTTTAGAAGTTAACATCATTGGTGGATAGTCAATATTTGTATGAATTTATTATTTTAAAAAAATAGTCTAAAATTATTTTTTTCCGATTTTATTAAAAATCATGCATTTTTAAAAATTATTAATATTTCTGATAAAAGTAACTATTTTTTGTAATATTTACTAAGAAATGTGTTATATTTCTTACCTTTTTAGAAAATGTTTTACACAACATAAAAAAGATTACGAACAGAATTCTAAAATTGGATACAGTAAATTTGATCTCGAAAGCCAGATCATTTTTTAACTAGTTTTCTTATATTTTGATCTCCGAGAATAATTATATCTTGGAGAACTTCTTTTATCAAAAAACTCTTAGGAAACTCGAAAAGCCTGTGGAAATAGTTCTAAGATTTCTAAAATATCAAAGTTATTTGATAAGAATTAAGAAAGATTTGCAATATGAATCTAAAAATGAAGAAACAAATTTATCAATAATCACATTTTTTAGAAAAAACGTTTTTTCAGTTCAAAATAAGACCTGAAAGTTCACGAAAAGGTTGAATGAAGAAAAGGAAATATAGTGGATATCAACAGGAAAAATGTTACTTAGAATCTGCCTGGTTTTTTATATATGGTACAAACCTCTAAGAAATTGAAACAAGGTGATCTTGTCAGTCATATACTTAAGTGGGGATCATTGCATATTTTCTAAAGTGTTACTCTTCAAAAACTAAATACACTTTCGATATACTTTATTATCAACTAATACCATTTTTAAAATACTACTATTAATTTTTAATAATAATAATAATAATAAAAAATAATAATAATAAATAATAATAAAAAAAATAATAATAAATAAATAATAAAAAAAAAATAAATAAATAATAAGAAGAAATAATAAGAATCATAATAATTGTACTTATAATACTATTACTATTTTTTATTGGCAAGATTTTATCAGAATTGGTTATCTTATGAATGAATTTTCTCCCGATTATATCTTATTTTGGTTTCGTAAAAGATTATTGTTTGTTAAAATCTCCGATCTCATTTATCATCTTTAAACATGTTATTTTACTAAAAAATGTCGTTCAATTTTATCATGTTTTCATGAGTTGATGCCACTCTCAACAAAATCTTTTATTGATACCTAAGAACTTTTTGATCTAAGCGGTTTTCAAAAATCATGTTACATAACAATAGTTGCGCAACAACGACAATTGTTTCTGTGTCCTTAAACTATTATCTCTATAGCTTCTATTGCTTGACGCACTGTCAGGAATGGTTCAGACAGGAAAAACCAATCCTTTCATGGATATCTATTATTATTACCTGTTATGCAACTGGCTTAAATGTGTTCAGCGAATTTGTTCGATAATGCAATAGATCTCTCTTGAAAGATTCTATTTTGGTCTTACTATTTTAAAGCACTTTATTGTTACTGTATAAGAATAAATCATTATTATTAAACTAAGAATTCTTTAAAAATTTGAAATTTTTTTCTCTTGGCCATAACGTTTTTCCTGTCTGCTTAACTTTTTAGTATTTCAGGCAAAAAATGCTTCTTTAAAAACTTCCAAAACAAGTGAAAATGTAAACATAATTATATAACATTTTTGCCATTAAAATTATCTAAATTAAATATTATTTATATAATTATTTAATTTAACGTTCTTAAATTAAGAACCCCCTTTAGTTTTTTCGATTATAAATCATTTCAAATTTATGGCGACATAATATTCGCGTTTTATTTACGTGGCTGTAAAAAGGTTTAATGAAGTCTGACGTGGTCTTTATAAAAAGTAAAGTCAGGACGGTAACACTTATGAGGCTGCCCAGCATTTAGGGTTTGAAACTTTTTTTTCGACAAAAAAATAAATATTAAAGAGAAAAACGAATATTTCTCATGATTATGAAGTATTCTTGTCGTATAAAATTCAAGATGCTTGCTAAGTGTAACTGACGTTATTTAACAGTTGATCATTTACTCTTATCTGTCATATAGGTGTATTAAATTGTGAAACAGTAAAGAAATGTCTTCTCTCAGCTAATCCGAACAAGAATGTAAATAGATCTATTACTCAAATTATAGTAAAATGTGAAATGGATGAGTAGTTATTGTATCTGGTCATTAAGCCATTAAAAAGTATGGAAAGGTAAAGTACCAAGTTAAAGACAAATAAGGTATGACATGATCAATATGAAATAGTACCAGGAAAATATAAAAATATTAGAATTGTAGAAAAAAATCATTAAGAACTTCTTTTTTAAAGTCTTGAAAAATTCAATATTACTACTGCTTATTTCTTCATTAGTTCTTTGGTTTATGTAAAGAAAATGTTGAGAGTGATACTAATATTGAGTTCCCTGTAGAATATGTTGTGAATTAAAGTACTTATGCATTAAAGATATTTAGAAACTTTTAGTAATCTCTTTTTATAGTGAAAATAACTTAAGACTGAGATGTTGAAAAAAAGATATAAATGATTGATAGTTGTTGTTTATCTGAAGTATTGTTTAAGTTCACCTATTTATATATTACGATTTGAAAAATATTTACACAGTAACTTATCTTTTGAATTTTCATTTCATTTTGTATTTTATGAAGATAAAGCTTTTTGTGGGAATCTTTATTTGTCAGGTTCTATTTAAAGAACTTTCCGATAATGATTACAATGATTCAAAAGCGAATATTTTGATGTGCAAAGAAGGTTATGAAAAACGAAGGCCAGTTGAAGTAAATGAGTAAACACAAGAAGAAATAATTTTTTCAATGAATGACAATAACCAAAAAACCTAATAACGGTGTACTGGAATAATAAAGATGTAAAACAGGAGAGAAATGTAAAAAACCTTTGGTTAATCCAGAGCATTGCATAAAGTCATTAGAATGGTAATGTTAAGTTTGCTGAAAATCTTTATTTAAAAAGAGTTGGGTTAAAAAATTGATATTGGACTTTCGAGCAACTTAACATAAACTTTTTATAACTCAGAAGGTTTAGTGGGCGTATGAATGGAGTTAAATTTCAAGTGACAATTTAAAAAAAATCGATTTTAAAAATAATTTTTTAAATAATAAAATGAGATAACAATTTTTTTATTAAAATATATTTTTTATATAAATCTACAATTTTATTGTTACAAATTATTTTTGAGTTAAAACCCGAGATGTGAAGATTGCTAAGAAAAGTTAGATCACCCTCAGTATCCTACTCTCAAGGGCACTCAGATAAAAAATCAGCTCTCCGTTCTAGACGTGAAGAAGACAAAAAAAGAAGAAACTGGGAAATCAGTAAAAAAGTAAAAACTTATTTGATCCTAAAGTGTTGGAGTAGCTGTCCAACCTTTAATATTTATTTAGGTTAATTAATATTAATTAGCTTTTAACTTATAATTACAAATCGAATTATAGTTAAAAGATTTAATGATTTTGAAATCGGTTCATCTAAGATTAGTGTGAAACCAAAAATTATGATTTTGTTAGTGGGATCTATAATCAAATCCCCTAAGGTTTAATTTTAATAAACAAAAAATGTTTTAGTATATAACTTTTAGCTTTTGAATTATACGCTACCGAATCTTGGCTTTTTTCTTCAAATGAAACGCTGGTAAATCGAGGTTGCTCCTTTTTCTTATCTCCATTTCTACTGAAATTGGTTTTTAATTTATACTAAAATTTATTGTTCCTTTTCTTAATCTGCGAGCTACTTGCTGGTACTATCTTGATTGTTAATGTTTTAAAGATATATTGAATTAAAAGTTCTGCTGGTCCTTGACGTTCTTGCAATATAACTTTTTTACACCAGGTTTCTTAACTTATTTTTGTCTCTGTCTTTTTAATTAATTTTCTTATTTATATTATTTTATTTTATTTAATTTTTAATAATATTAACTTTATGTTACTAATTTAAAAATTTTTACATAAATTATTAATATATTATTCTATTTTTAGTAAGTTATAAAAAAGTTTTTAACTTTATTTATTTATTTAGTAACTTTTTGTAACTACAAAATTTTTAAACCTAATTTTTATTATTAGTTACTTAAATATGACATTAATTAATTATAATTTTTATAATATTTTTTTATAATATATTTTTTTGTTTTATTAAGCATTATATAACTTTTATATTGTGCTTTTTTAAAATTATTTATGTTTTATATTACTTTTTGTCACCAATTAAGAAAGAAGAATAAATAATTAAACCCGGGTTTTAACTCTTACATAAATTAAAAAAACTATGTTTTCAAATAATAATATAACAAATAAAAACAACACAAAAAGTTTGGATAAATATTGTTATCAAACAGTTCAGTTAAACATTGTTATTTAACATTTGAACTGGATTGAGTCGACGAATTAGGAATTGGACCTAGGATTCTCCACAATAATTTCCCTGGAAAATGCATTATTGTGCACATTTTGAAATTCAAATGATGCTATATATTATTATATATAGCTAATACTATGGAGCACAAAACGAGTAACAGTTAATAAAAGCACAACAATCAGAGAGTGGTGCTAGACATGATACACCTACAAGTCAAAATCAGATCCCATATTGTAAAACCATTGATAGTCTTGTTAAAAGAGTTGACATACAATTGTTAAGGATTCTTACATGTTTCGTTCGATGGCAAATGCCTTCATAAATGTTGAGTTGTACGCAGAACAGTTGAAAATTGTCTATGATATTTTAAAGACACGTTATTCAAATTTAAAATTCACATGATACGGTTTCCGTGTACTCAGCTCATTTGATCACAGCTCAAATTCAGAAAATAGATTGTGTGTATTTATTTCTACTTCCACGATACATTCTGAACGTAACGCATTCACACGACAGTTTACTTCACTATTTATTGTCGCACTAAGAAAATGCATATTTTTTGTATGTAGAAGCTATCAAAGTTTTTAATATTTATATATATGTAATATAACAATATATCCAAACCGTAATTGTCGAAAAATAAACAACAAAATAACTTATTAAATACAAGTAAAACTGGAAATGATATTCACATTCTACATAATTGAATTAATTAGTATCGGTTTTCACTTGCGTTTTTGTATGTTTTAAAACTTGTATTATCTCTGTGAGTTATAATAAGCTAGATAATTTTTCAGTCACTTTTTAGTTATAAACTAAAATGTTAGAATGTTATAAGGCAAATTTATAATTTTCAGCTTTGTATTTATACCATTTTTTACTCTGAACAATTTCGTGCTAAAGTCATCTTATTGTTATTTAATTTCCTTTTAGTATCGTAATTACTTAACGACTTAATCTCACTGTCGCCAACATTCTTCTATGAAGATATCGTGATATTAATTTAATTATTTTTTTATTAATATATTACGTCATTATAATTTATATTTATTTATATGCCTTAATAAATTATATATATAATTTATAATTTAAAATTATTATTTTATAAAATTTTTTTTTTCTTGAAAGGTTCTGTCGAGTTATTTGTGATAAGTGTTTTTGTTTTCATTATTTTTTAACTGATTGTTTTAAGAGTTAGTAAAAAATTATGTCTCCTGCCTGTAGTAAGTATTTCTTTTCTTCTGCTCTTTAATTAGTTCTGTTAATTTTTCTTTCAGTGTGGAAAACCACCAAAAGTTATATTATGAAAAAATAATTTTATTTTATATTATTTTACTATTTATTTTTTTAGATAAATTATGTCTTTCACAACACTGCTTTTTGTCTGTTCATTATACCTTTTTTATTCATCTATGCTATCAATTACTTACCTTTTTCTTTTTAAAAGTATTTTAATCATTTATTATTTTTTATTCTTATATTTTCTTTTCCAATTATTTTAATTTAATTATTTTATTTAAAAATCTAATTAATTTTACCAAATAATGTGAATGTAAATCGAGTATAGATTCACATAAAATATTAAAATAAAATGTAACAAAGTAACTAAATCATAATTAAATAATAACTGTTTTTATGTCATGCCAAAATGATTAAAGTAATCAAATCACAATGACAAAATGTGTTTTTTAATGATAAAATGGCTTTTGATGATAAGATGTCTTGAATTTTTGAATAAAAATTTGGAACTTGATAATTGGATTTGAAACTTTGATAACTGATTGATGATTGGCATTTGAAAATTATTCTCTTTTCTTTATGACTCCGACTCCCACATTATAATCATGGATACAGCAATACAAGAAATATAAATTTCTGTACTTATTTGTATCATAAATAAACTGTATTATCAAAACTGATTTGGTTTAGACTTAACAAATTTTTTTATTATGAACATTATAAGATAACTGTAACTTTTGAAATGAACTTTTAGATAAGTTACAGGAAGAAAACACCTATTTCAGTCCCATGTTTACTTTATTTTGATATGGTTTGAAGAACGCTCATGTTCCGAGCTGTCCGCCTGTTCTTGTATAGATTCAGATGAGGTCTCAGACATACATATTGGCTTAAAATCAAATTTGTTTGAATATTAAAATAATAAGTCTTTTGATAACTTAAATTATGACCAGAAAGATATCTAGCTCCTGATAGCACATCACCAACCATTGTTCAGAATAAAAACGGTTAACCTTGAATGCGTGTTCCATGACACTCTTATGAACTAAAGAAAAGATCTCAGTTTGGGCGATCAGTTTAGGAGTTGATAGTAATATATTGGTTTAATATCTTACATAATTGTGGTAGAATTTATTTCGCAACAACAACGACCTGTCTTTTAAGTAACATGGGGGTCTTTTAATCTTTAATATTTTGGGTATGTGGAGATTTTAGAAATTATGATCAAGATTTATCTATTAGTAAATTAAATTTTCACTCACTTGTTATCATTTTTCTTCTTAACTCACAAACCATCTTTTAAGAAGTCCTCGTTACAAACCAAACCAAGATATTTTAAACTTATGTATTTTGAACAATTCTTATTTATCTCATATAGAGTCAAACAAATGAACCAGAGTTCAGATTTGTGATTTTGTACTTCGAAAGCCATAATATAAAATTTGAATATTACACGTTACTTTATTTTGTGCCTTAAAGTTGTCTATTCAAAATTGTAAATAATACAATATTTTGCTTGAAATATATTTAAAAATTCATAAATATAAAAAGGTATTATTTATCTTAATTTATTATATATGATAATGTAATATTCTGAAATTTATACAATTAATACTTAATATTTTTTCATTATTGCTTTCCTAAAATCTAAAAAATTAAAGTTTGTGAAATTATTCTAAATAATTATGATTTTAATTAAATTCTTTTACAATAAAAGGTAAAATTAATAATTAATCAAAATAGTTAATGAAGTTTAATTTAGAGGTTATACAGTAGGTAAAGTTGATACATTAAATAATATTGAAAATATTAAATCGTTGAGCATATCTTTAAATAGATAAATAATATTTATGTTGCCATGGTTTATTAGAAATTTTTCTTAAATCTGGTAAAATGCAGGTCCAGCAAAAAAGTGTAACAACCGCTAAATGTGCTAAAGACTATCTGTCCAAAAATGAAATTCCACAGTTATTTGAAGTAATTCAATAAATATCTATTAATAATTGACAGATATGTATATAAATATTGTTTAATTAACGACAATATTTATGAAATTGAAATATTTAAACGTTTTAGTGCCTAATGACTGGACTGATGTACCACAGACCAGTGGATTACATTAATTACTTACAAGAGTGTCTGGAGAAAATCAAGAAACAGGGTGTCAATGCTGTGCATTGGGATATGTTTTTGGAATCTAAAAAACCACCATTACCTCCTATTTCTGCAGCACCGACAGTTTTAGAAGATTTCAGACCAGACGTTTTACCTGAAATTGGATCGTTCCAGTTGAAAATTTCACCAAATTCAACAATTGTGATTGTGCAAGGTGGTCCTGGTTTGGGCAAAAACGAGATATGCCAAAATATTTCTGCAAAATTTGAAGAATTTTATCATATTAAACTTGGCTCAATGATTCGGGAAAGAGCAAGTCTGGAAACAAAAAATATTAAATCGAAATGGAGGGGAATTTCCGAAATTATCAACGAAGGAAACTTAGCTCCAGATGTAAGACTAAGTTGAGAATAATTATTTTACAATGCTATTTCTTTGATTATTTATTATTTTCGTTATTGTATTCCTTTGTAAACCAGTAGCTTCTACAATCTGAAAAATTTTTGTGGCTTCATTAGTGGACATTCTTATAACAATTGAATACAATTCATGCGTTATCGTTGTTCTTTTTCTACGGTTGATATATTATTCAGCGATAATGAAAATTAAATAAAAACAAATGCCCATATAATTTTGCAACTATGCATATATAACAATGAAAAACCCTATAAAGATAATTTTCAATTCTCGATTTATTTTTAAAATTAAAATTATATTATAAAATGATTTATGATCAACAAATGGAAGAAAAATTTTCTATGACTTTTTTTAAATTAACTTTAAAAATGTCATAAATGATTTGACTGATTGTTTTGTCATTTTAAACGGTTAATTATAATACAAGAAATATCAGTTTTAATAAGGCACACTCAGTGATCAAACTGAACCGTGGCCTAAGTATAGATTTTTTAATCTTAAGTATTTTTCCAGTCTTCTCCAATCTAAAACTGTCCAACACTGATCTGATGATTGTCAAACGATTAAAGGAAAGTTTTGTGGTTCAAAAAAATGGTTTTATGGATCGGAAATGATACTGTTTTAAAGTGGAAGCCTGATAAATTTCTTATTAATAAATTAAAATTATTTTATTATATAAATCTTTTTATTACTTATTAAATTTTATACAATTCTAATTGGCGAAATATTCAACAATCTCTTTTATGATTTTAAAATTAATTTTATATTTAAATTATTTATAATTAATAAGAAAAAAATATTGTAATAAATTGAATTGTTTTTTTTCACTGTAATTTGATAAGACTGTTGTAATATTAATATTATAAATATTATTTATCTGGTATTCCTTTTTAATCTATCTCGTGTTCAGATGCGATCCGATTAAAATTGTGACATAAATTGTTAATTAATTTCAACAGTCAATCATTTATTATGAGCAAATGAATCTTTGTTGAAAAAATTCAATTAAGATATTTTGACAATTAATTATGATTTCAATTTTTGACAAAATATTTTCTTTCTTAAGCAGTACTTTTATATTTGTGAATTATTTTCGCTTATTAATGAGGACAGAGTTCAATTTCCTTTAGAAATTGAATCTAATGAAGTATGATTATATTTGGATAGAAAAATGTTGAGGACACAATCAATAGAATAATTTTCTTAAAAAGAATAATTTTATGATTAATTAGTTCCAATTATGAAATATAACATTTTATAATTTAAATTTTATAATAATAATAATAATTTTAATATCAATCGGTTTATAATCAGAACTGCAAGTCATTTTTTGAATAGATTTATTAAGTGATAAAACAAATAATATTTATCAGGAGGTTAATCAGACCTGGGGAATTTTTTAATTATTTATTTTAATTATTTTAAATATTTTAAAATATTTAAAAGTATAAATGAAATTTTAAAAATAAATTTTTTTTGAAAATTTAATAAAAAAAGAATTTCCAGGTCTGAGAAAATTTGTTAAAATATTATTTGTTTTATTACTTAATAAATCTATTCAAAAAATGTCTTCTAATTCTGAGAATAAACCGATTGATATTAACATGGCGACCACAGCAGGACTACAAGTTTTCTCAGACATGAAAATTGCTTTTTTTAAATAAATTTTTAAAAATAAGTTTATTTTTAAAATTTCATTATAAATACTTTTTAAATATTTTAAATAATTAAAAAATTCCCCAGGTCTGATCAGCCTCATAATAATAACATTTTATTAATAAATTTTATAATTTTATTAACATAATTTTATAAAATTAACTCAAATTAAATACGAGAATAATAATAAATTATAATCTCTCAGCCGTCTTAGTTTTAATTTCTGATTTTATCAACGATTTGAATGTGACTTACATTGTCAAAACGGGTTTAATAATTAATCTGAATTGAATTTTCGAATATGAGCGCATTTGATCTTTTTTACAAAATGAATGATCACGTGAACAGCCGTTGGCGGAGATTTTAAATTATTAAAATCTGAACAGCAAAATGTCACCATTTATGTAACATTATAGTGTTACGATGTTAAAAAAATACTTTTACGTCTTAATTAATAAATTCGAATTCAAAAGAGACCTTTTTAGGATAAAATTAATTAAAGTATCTTATGAAAGGCAAAGGGTCAGAAAAGGGAGAATAAAACCTACTACGAAAATAATATTGGCAAGATATAATTTGATTTTTGAATTTAATATTAAATTTTAATTAAATTATTTTTTCATTTTTAAATTAAATTTTTAAAAATTAATTTCACAAGTTAACAATTACGTACCTGAATTTGTTTTAGGATCTGATGTTAGAAATACTTCTCAAAGAATTAAACAAGCATGCGGACAAACAGAATTTTCTCATTGATGGTTATCCGAGGACATTAAAGGAAAGGGAGGATTTTGTGAAACTGGTTTGAGGATTGTTCCGGTTTGTTGTGTGTTGACAAATGCTTGTTCTAGATCGGAATGGACAAAGTAAAATTTATGATCTTAGTAGATTGTGACGAGGATGTTTGTCACAAACTCATTTCTTCCAGGCCTTTCAGAGAAGGATGGCGAGACCACAATAATATGGCAATTTCTCAACGAATTGTCAATTATAAATCCAATACACTGCCAGTTTGCAAATATTTCGACGATCTCGGAAAGCTGAGAGTGGTAATTTTTTTAAAGCTATTTTCGGTTTTATTCCCAAAAAGTTCAGTTTAATCATAATTGAATCTTAAATTTTTTCATTTTGCAATAAATTCCGACAGATTTATTATGATTATTATTGTTATTATTTATTAATATTATTAATATTACATATTTTTATTTATTTATTTTTCAAATAAACGCTTTTTATCAAATGACAACTGACTTTGTTTATGACAACATCTTTTAAGACGGCTCAACTTTATTTAGGTGATTTTTGTTTGTTCATCAGGTTTTCGATTAATTACTACTTTCCGGTTTTTCTAAACTTAGTTTTTCATGTGTCAACGCCTTCGTTGATACATTCTAGAACTAAATTATAAATACATTGCATAACTTTTTTAAACAACTTTTAATATGCGTTCTTGGTCCAGGATTTAATAAAATTGTTATTCGAAGGTTTTCAAATTGGGGAATGCTTTTTATTTGGAATTTCCTTTCGAAACATCAAAGATTTAGAGTTGTACTAATTCTTATTTATGATTTCTTGTTTGGTCACCCACATCTGAGTTGTCAATAGCTACAAATGGTGACTGAGACATTAAAAATACAAAAAGATATTTATCAAAAGACAAAGGGAAGAGCCAAATAATTTTCTCGTCTAAAGATTTGAGAAAGTCATTTCATCTAATTTTAAAAGTTTTTTAATTAAAAGTATAAAAATTAATTTAAAAAGTCAATGGCTTCAAAATATACTCTAATGTCTTTATTTTCTACGATTTTCAATGGAGTCACTTCAAGGGGAAAAGGTAATCTATGAAATGCATTTTATCAAAATAATATAATAATTTATTTTATAAGTCAAAAGTGTTATAATTTTTCCACAAAGAGAAAATTTTTTTCAATATTAAAAGATTATTTTTAATAAATTCCTCTTAAAGAAAGAATATGAATAAATGAAGATTTAAGCACTTTTAAAGAAGATAAAAATTACACTTTGAAGAAATATATATAATATATTTCATACTATAATAATAGTAAAAATAGTAAATAATAAATGTTAGTATTATAACCAATGTAACTGTATGGTAATTATTTCTTTGACTACTCACTTATTTATTATGGGTACAAATAAATAATGCGGATTTTTTCATAACCGAAGCATGGTAATTTTGAAACAAAAATAAAAATTAATTTATTCAAAATAATGGCCATTGTTATCCACATATTTCTTCCATCTTTCAGTCAATTTATAGATGCCACCCAAAAAGAACTCTTCTGGTTTCGAGGCGAACCATCCAGAGACCCAATTTTGGACATCTTCGTAAGATTTGGAGTGGTGTTCAGCAAGTCCATGTTCCATTGAACGGAACAGGTGAAAATCGGAAGGAGAATGAGTACTTCACATTTCATATCTTTTATCATGCTTTTGTTCACTAACTAGTGTATCAAAGATTAAACCTGACTCCAACTCTTAGGCAAAAATAATAACAATTAGAGAAGCGATAACTTGTATTTACAACACAAACTTCACACTAAATCTCACAATGATAACAATAACACAAAATCGTCAAACTCAAGAGAAGGAAATCACAATAGGATCTGAAATGTCTGCAAATGTCTTAAATAATCAATCAAACACAACAGTTAATAATATCGAGTCAAGAAAAACAAATGGATACTTAAAGTTAATCAATAATTATGAAATAATATAATCAAATTACTAAGGTTTAACCAAAAATAAAATTAAGATAAATAAAAAAATGGAATAAGCTTACGAGTTATCTTCGTTTAAGCTTCCCGGACTATTAGCTGAGCCTTTACAGTTGCTCAGAAATAGCTCTCTGGTGGGGAACTCACACAAAATCCCAGACGAATGGAATACATAATTACTTGTTTGTAAATTTCAACGATGATGAATTCCTTGTCAATACCGTCTTCTCCGTCAATGAATAACAGTCTTCTTCAATGAATTTTTGGGGAAATTCTTCTCCTTATGTAGTATTTTGGTCGACGACTAATCAGTCATAGACCAATTTTATTTATAGGAAATGTCTATTCTCTTTTAGGATCATTAATCTTAAATCGGTCCCTACTTGTGGACCCTGATCTAATCTTGGAAATTTAGGTTCGCCAGTGTCAAGATTGGATCCTAAAAAATAATTTATTGCCTTTTTTCCTTTTTAATTAACTTTTTACTTTTTAATTAGCTAAAATTATTATTTAATTATTATTCTTAGTATTATTATTATGATTATTATTTTTGTAATCTTGTGCACAATTTCACAGTTATAATTATTATTCTTATTATTTTGAGCAACAATTTTACAATTTTCATTTGTGACAGGTGGGTGTTTTGGGTAAGCCCAACACTTTTAACTGCTTTAGAAGTGTGATACGTTGCGTTGAAATGTAGAAGAATTACTTTGCCATGTTTATTGATCTATTCTGGACGTTTAACTATTATAGACTGATTCAGCTGGGCTATTTGGTTTTGGTATTTCTCTGAATTAACACTTTCCCTTGGTTTGAGAAGCTCATGGTACACCACGCCATGCTGATCCCACCAGATGCAGAGCATTGTTTTCTTTGCGAAGGGGTCTGGTCTTGTAGTTTGTTTTGATGATTGACCTTGGTTAACCCATGCTTTGGTACGTTTGAAATTTTCAAAATAGATCCACTTTTCATCTCTTGACAATAGTCGATGGAAGAAAGACTTTGTGCGAGTGTTTATGTAAGCTCGCGCTTTTGTGTCTTTTATGAGATTCAGTTAAAGACTTGTCGCTGTATGTGCTGTGGTTGTCTTGTGTAGTTGTTATTTGGGAGAGCATTGTGTGCTTAATCCTGATACACAAAAATACAGACTTTTCACGATTCGTGTCTTTTAACAGCCACAGAATAGTGGTATAGTAGCGAGAGTCCGAGGTGGTACAGTAAATTTATTTTGTATTTAATTTTGTCGTAATCTAGTAAAGTGGAATAATATTGAGTGGCAGAGTAGCTATATGGCATGGGAACAAAATTTGACTGTAAATATTTTTAATTATATTATTAAAATACTTTTATAATTATAATTATAATATTAATTGACTTTTAAAAATATTACCTAATGTTTTGTTCTATATTTCATGAAGAATTCACCATTATCTTAAATTGCCAAAAATAAATAAAAATAATTTTTTTATCTTTTAATTAATATAAATCTTAATATTTTACCTTTCTTTTTGTAATGATAATGGGTTTAAAATGGAACAAATATAAAGTATTGATAAGAAAAAAAATGACTATTGCTGTTTGCATTTTTAAAAAAAAGACAATCTCATAAACAATAACTTATTTTGAAAAACTTTAACTAAAAAAATCTTTCACAGAATAGGTACAATAATGAAAGAAATAACGTTTGTTTCTTTCCACAATGTAATTCCATTAACAAAACATCATTTTTGTTAAAACCACACTGTCTGAAATCAAATAAATCGAGACAACAATTTTTATTGCTTTATAAGTATTAAATTTTCCAATGCTACATTGATTGAAACAAGTAGTAGTACTAGGAAGATTAAGATTGTATTGAAGTTATGTAAAAGTTCCAAATCATGTTTTTTTAATTTTCTAAATTTTCTTTTTAAGTTTGATTGTGTGTTGTTTTGATAGGAATGGCTCTCTCTATTTACCGAATCTAGTTTATTACTTTCAAAATTCTCTTAGTTTTCCTGAGCATAATATTAGGTTCAGAAATTTTATCACGTTTTTTTACCTTCATTTTTGAACAGTATAAATTAGCCGAAACAAAAGGTTTATTGATTAAAATAAAAACCCATGTGATTTACACGCTTTTGATAACAAATTGGTAGATTAACCATTCGGTAGATATGGAGACAATGAACTGTTCAAATTCTCTTTTTAGCACCATTTCGTTCTGTAATCTTTTTCCAATTATCTAATTTTGTAAATGTTTGAATAAATAGAAATCAGTTGGCGAGAGATCGGGCGAGTACGGTGGATGGGGTAAAATGTCATAATTTATGGTTTTAAGCTTATCTATGGTTTGGTTCACATGTGAGTACGGGCATAGTCATGCAATAGAATTGGACCTTTTCTATTGATAAATGCTGCGTACATTTTTTCTAATTTTCTTGCATAATATCAATTTCTAGGCAGTATTTCTCTAATGTTATAATTTCTTCCTTTTCCAGATTATCGTAATGAATCACTCATTTTGAACACCACCATACCGTAACCATTATCTTTTTTTGTGCTGACACGGTTTTGGTTGCATTCACCGTTGTTTAATCACTATGCTAAACGTTTAATATTGTTATATAGCAACCATTTTTCATCACAAGTAATCAGACGATGAAGAAATGGCTCGTTTTTCATCTTCAAAATGAGTTCTGAGAATATCTCATAGCTCTTCATTTTGTTTATATTATGGTTAGCTCTTGTGGAACCAACGTGTCCAGCTTCTTTGTCTTACAGATTTGCTTCATGTGACTGAAAACTGTGCAATTACTGTCAACTATTTTTTTGACAAGTTTTCTTATTGTTGTTCGCGTATCCTCTTCCACTAGAGCCTTTGAGTCCTTGTCATCAATTTTGGAAGGAGAACCAATTCGCTCTGCATCTTCAAGGGATAAATCTCCATTATGGAACATCTGGTACTAACGTTGTACTGTTGACTGATTCAAAGTATCATGGTTCCAAACTTCATTAACTTTTCGACCAGCTGCTTTTGTACTGAGTCGAAACTTATTTAAATAAATTTGGAGCAAGTCACGACACGAGATCTTACATTTAAATGGGAAAAGGGTAATCAAATCTTAATTTAAAAGCAAAACAGAATAATACTTTAAAGAGAGCAATATGTAGGGTTTTAAATTTTACACAATATTAAATAGTCTTTAAATAATTTATTTGAACACTTACAACTTTATTGTATATAAACAAAAAACATGCAAAACTTTCTGAACAGCCTAATAAATGTAGGAAATTACTCTCTCACCAAGACATGAAGATTTTTATAACATTTATTTCACATTGTCTGGTAAGCAGTAAGAGTATTCATGATAGACACGAACCCTAAGTGTACATTATATTGATGTCTAATTATTTTTTAAATTATGAGATTGTTGTTTCCGTTTCTTTAAAAAAACTAGTCGTGAAGCGGAAGAAAAATATTTTTAATACAAAATTACAGTGATTGGAACTTGGAGGACATGTTATGATGATACTGACCTGAATGTCATAATGCCAAAAGAAAGAAAATTTTATACACTATTAGGTATTGGATCACAATATTCTTTGTTTTCCAAAAAAATATTTCTAATCAATTTTCTTGTAATGTTCTCTAAATATTTTTTTTTAATAATAATCTGCTTTCTTCTTTAAAGTCGTTTTTTCAATGCAAAACGCTCGCAAACAAAGACCGAATTATGTCAATAATCAATGCATGGATTAACAGTAAACCGAATTTAATAAGCGTGTATGATTGATTTAGTTATGTGTTCATCAAATGTGATATACAACTCAGTTCTCAATATTCTATCTGGCAGTATAAATATCCAATTGGAGACGACTACCATTGTGATAGTAATTCCCGTGAATTCCTTCTAAGAATGAAATATAGAATATCATATGTAACTTCATTTTTTGCTGTAGTTTTAGAGCATCTTAAATAGATTACCGTTGTACTATAGTTGTGGAACGCAAAAATTAGTTTCGGATCAAGGAATGTTTTTAAGACTTTTGAGGTCTACCACGGATATAGCACACTTGCGAATTTTGGGCAGTAAATTCTTCAACGATTCATAGGTATGATGATGGTTTCGTTCTATTTTAAGTTTCCTTTCTTTACCAAAGTATCTGTATCACTCTGCACTCTTGGTATTGGGTTGTTATTTATCATTCTATCCCATTTCTTGGGGAGATTTAAGAAACAAAATTCGAGATGTTAACTGTCATTCACCACGTATGCAGATCTCCAATGTTGTTGGTAACGAAAGGTAAGTCGTTTGCGTATGCAAGTAATAAAGTACAGCTGGAGGAATTATAGGTGGTTCTCTGTCAGCACTGTATTCATCACTTGTTAAACAGTAACATAGATAACGGCCAGTCATGTCTGACTCCCTTCTTAACTTCTATATGCTAGGTATTAATGGTTTCGCCGAAAACTGGAGTATGATAATTCTGATACAGGTCTTCGATTAGTTATCTTCTACCTGTGCCTTTCTAATATATCTAAGATAACTCTGGTCGTCACACGTCCAAATGCATTTGGAATATCGATGAAACTGATTTCTCTATTTTCATAGTCAGCTTGACATTGTGTTCGGAACAACCTTTGAACTGCCTTAATGATTTCTGATTTTTGTACAGCAGCTTCTTGTTCCAAATCCAGTCTAGTAGTTGTTTGCACAGACATATATACCTTGTAGACTGGATGAAAGACAATTTGTTGCATCACGACAACAATTCGAACAGTTAGTCTTTGTCAACTATGATACATACAACTATTATTTATATTTATTATTATATAAATAAATTCACATATATAATATCTTATTGTCATTCAATTTTTTAGTGTTATAAAGGAAATCAAAATCGGATAAAACTTTTCAAACCCATCTCTATAAATATCAAATTTCTATATGACACAAGACAATTTTAAACCTTTTATCAGATTTTTTATATGAAGAAATTTAAAACTATTTTCATTATCCTTCAATAATATTAATCAAAACCCGTAGATTGATGCCGATGGTCAAGACACATTGGTTTTGGAACAGATTTATAATATATTTAAAGAAGAAATTCGAGGAGGTTTTATTTATTCTTCGATTTTACGCATCCTTACTTAATGGGTTAGAAGTGCCTCATTTTTCGAAGTCTTCCTCAAAAGATCCAATAATACTGGATTCATCTGGATCAAATTTTACAATGACACAGAACCAAAACGCAAGTGAGGAAATATTAGATTTAACTGATGTTACTCAGGAGGCCGAAAGGAGTTCAGACATACCGCAATGTGAAATCATTTTATTACTGGGTAAATCATTATTATCATATTTTATTAATATACAGGGTGTTCGATAAGTCACTCCGGGATTTTAAAATGGTATTAATCTAAAACAAAAGATAACTGAAAGAGTT
>JBBMKC010078321.1:0-17102 GCA_037834085.1 Bipalium vagum | reverse complement strand
AAATAATTATTTTAAGTAATAATAAAAATATTTTAATTCTTTTTTTAAAAAAATAATTAGGTGTAAAAGGAATCGATTAAAAATGTTTACAAAACTCTTGACAACAAGGAATTCTACACGTCATTATATTGATTGTTTATGTTCTTCAAAAAATGAAAATGGTTATTTAAAACAAATTCAAATTATTTTATCTTTTTATTTTATCTTATTTTTATTATTAATATTATTATTATTATTATTATTATTTTTTTATATTTCATAATTATTGTTTCATATCTTACTAAGATAATATCTCTGTTTTATCTCGAAATAAATTTATAATGTGAATTGCACATTTTAATTTTCCTATTTTCTGTGTCATTTAAATCAACTATAATTAAGAGGAGCTGTCTTCAACCGTTTCAATCTGTTTCCTATTTCTATTCTAAAATAAAAAATGTTATGTTTTATGAAAATGCCTGTGAAAAAATAAAAAAACCTCAAAAATTAACAAGAACGTGAAAACCCAGAAATGAGAGCACGGTTTAACAATTCTGAAATTAACATAATATAAATGATTAACAAATTGTATATTTAACCAATCAATATTCCATTCAGCTTTGGACAAATAATTTTATAATTATTGATTGGAGATTATTGATCTCGACTTGAACGTTTGTTTTTATCTGTGGACAGTGCTTCAATGAACATAAAATGTGCATAATTTTCAGAAAATTATGCCTGACCATAAAAATCGGAATCTTTGAAAGAGTTCCAAAAAAGAATTAAATACACCCTTATATAACAAGAATTATTTCATGAAATAGATCTTCACAATTTAGTCAATATTTTTTCAAAACACGTTTTAATATGAAAGTTACTTTGGTAATAATTTAATATTATTAATAATTTTTAATTTCTTAGAATTGTCTTTTGGAAGTGTTCCTTTTCATTCTCAGTTTATCGAATTCAAAAGTGATTTGCTCAAAATGTAAATTTTCCATGAAATCTCTAAAATTATATTTCCTTAAGGTATAATCAATAAAGGTGAGCCTCTGCATTACGACAAATGCTCTGAAGAATGTTGCTCAAAACATTGTTATCTATCCAAATCAGGAAAGTATTCTTGGAAAACATGCGGAACTGTAACATTGACATGAAAAAATATGTTCAAAAAAGAGATGAATTTGTGCAATCGTTAATAAATTTAGACCCAAAAGTATTGATGAATATTTTTTGCTCTTTAATTTTATGTAAAATATAAAATAATAACCCTCTTAACCCAAAATTTATCTTGAATTTACATCTAAAGGTAATGGGTGGTCTTAATGATCTTCTCGATTTTTAAAATTGTAAATTTTTATTTTTTTTTATTTTGGTGATGAAAATATTTAACAATTTTATATAAAAATATAATTAAAATTACCAAAGTTAATAGTGCCAGAAAAAATATTTTAATGAATAATGATAACGAAATTGGTCTTCCAGAAAGGTCCAGAAATTTTCACTAAAATTATAAAAAACAATAATTATTTAAGACATTTAAATAAAGTATTCCCCATGAGTTCCAATTTAAAAATATTATTATTATTATTATCCCGGTATCTCCAATAAATTTTTTATTATTTACATGTGATTAATGAAGACTTCTGTTTCAAGTTCTTTCAAATACGATTACTGAAAAAATGAAGAAATCTGAATAATGCATGTGTATTCAAAACTAACAATACAAGCTGTGATTTCGTTCTTTTTTCCTTTGTGAGAGTAATAATAATAATAATAATAATAATAATAATAATAATAATAATAATAATAATAATAATAATAATAATAATACAATTGTAATTGCTCTCATTTTAGTTTTCATTTAGATTATTTACTCATTTCGGACATAATTAAAATCATCGATGAATGGAAATAAATAAAAAAATATTAAATAGAATTATCAGTTAATTTTACTAAACTACTTTTACTCAAATATTCTAATTTAAAAATTGACTTCTCTGGTTTGTAGTTCAGTGAAGTGAAACTTTATTTTCCAATGATAAAATAAACGGTCATTAATTTTCTTTTACAACTTATCTTTACATGATTTTGTAAGATCTATGGACAATATGTTGTGTTATTGAAAAATATTATATTATTATATTATGAAAAATAATGCTTGTTCTTGGCCACACCTGGTTGTGATGATCACATTTTCAAAAGACCATGACTTTGAGACGTCCCATGAATGCTTCAGAATTGACATAATTAGTCAAAATACCAGAGTTTTATTCACGATCATATACAAAAACTGGAATTCGATATTTTTGCTTTCCATAGCTTAACAGAAAAAATAGAATTACTCGAAAATCAGCCTGCGATTCTCTCCTGAAAAGAAATGAGTTTTTTCCTTTTTAAGCAGCTTATGATGTGCGCTGAAAAATGGATCCAATATGACCTGGGGTTGTACAGTAAAAAATCTGAGTATAATTTGGACCCTATGACTCAACCTCCATAATCACCTTCGAATAACTACTTATCTCTATCCCTCCAAAATTCATTACCGGTAGGAAGTTTGATTCGTTTGACGCCATCAAAAATCGCTTGAATGATTTCTTCAATAACCACAAAGATTTCATTCATAGATGGATTTCTCAAATACTAGAATAATTGCGAAGAGTAACTAAACACAATCGAGAATATTTTGTTAAAAATTATCGGACTATATTATTTTCTTCGATTTTTTTGGTCAAAATCCACAGGACTTTCCAGATGACCCAATGGATTAGATTTGAATTCAAAAATGTGAATCTATTTAAATAAATGCGCATTATTTAACTGTACATCTAGTGGTAGTTATTAAATCGATGTATTTTAATGGTAATAAAATTAATTTATAATATTTTGTAAATCGCTAAAAATTTTAACTTAAAGTAAAGTATTTAAACAACCGCGATTACTCTTTTGGAAACCTAATACATTTTATGAGTTATTGAACAGCTTTCTGAATCATGTATATCTCTAAAACACCTATCGTTTACGTTTCAATATGGTCGATCGAACTGTCTTAAGTTCTTATCGTATGCCCTAAGAACTAAAATAGGAAGTTTGACAGCGTTGATCTAGTGCTGATAAGCACAACCTGAATCTGAAAAAGACTTCACCACAGATACGTTTTCAAACAATAAAATAATCATATTTAATATTGTTAATATTACAAAAAATTATTGCTTATTTTTAAAATGAATTATTTTTTTAGAGACAATATCCTAATCCGATCTAATAAAGACATATAATGATTAAAAAACAAAAAATTAAAATTTCATGAAAATTAATCCAAGGAAATAATATTTTTTTAATTATATACATACATATATATTTTAGGCTTATGAACTACAAAGATTAATAATTGGGATTTTTTAAAATTCGATACGAATTTTGGCTACTAACAAGAACAATTCTGTTTCTTATTATCATAGGTATTATTAATTTTTTTATACAATTTTATTTATACAAACCCGTAAAATTACCGTTACTAAAACAAACTGGATTAAAATTATATTTTTGTATTTCACAGGATTGAATTGGACTTTTTTGAAAACAAAACTTTATTAAATTTTTTTAATAAAAATGTCTATTTTTTGAATTTTAATATAAATACAAAGTAAGATATAATGTTTGATTTATTTCTCAAAATATTTATAATTTATTATAACAAAATAAACCTTTTTATTTATATAAAGTTAAATTCTTCCAATTCATTTTCATATTAATAGTTTTGGTTAATTATCACAACTATTAAAACAAACTTAATATTAATAATGTAGTTTCTAAATCCTTACATCGCCCCCGCTGGCATTCTATTCTTCTTTTTGATTTCTTAGGGTCCTTCGTGTTGATCTTGATCTTTGGCTCTATCTTAGTTTCTAATCATGATCACGTCTCCGATCACAAATTTCCTTCTGATTTCTTGACTTTTCAAGTCTGGTAATTCTCGTGCCATTTTCTGAATGGCTTCATCAGAACCTATTTGATTCCCTCAAAAACACTCTTTCTCTGTTTATTTTCCGCTCCAAAACTAATTCTGCTGGACTCATTCGTATTGCATTCTGTACAAATCTGTTTAAAGTACACTCAATTTCTACTCAACCATTTTTATTTTTATGCTTTAAGATTGCATTTATATATTCTTTAATTGTACAAAATTGTCGATCAATGATTTTCTTTTTGTATTGTGGTGAAACGAGCTAAAGAAGATCAAATCTACCACTAGGTCCGCTTTATTCTTTTAAATTCTTGAGATTCTAAACATTTCCGACAATCAGCGTGTATTTCTTTAAGAGTACCAAACTTTTGTATGTAATTATTTTGGAAAAAAACATGACGATGGTATTATTGTCCTGTTTGACAACAGACAAAAGTACTTTGTACTTAGTAAAATGATATATCAGGAGATTCTTTGTAAATTGCTTCTTTAAATAGTCCAATAATATCATCGTATTCCTTCTCGAGAGGCTCTACTGATGAGATTTTCATTAATTATTCATTTATAGGCGTTGTCACGGTCTTGACTCTTTGATATGTCTCACATTATCTTACCTTTTCTACAACCTTATTATTTAATCTTTTCATATCGAAATCTTCAGAAATATATTTATTCACTTTCTCCAATTCCGCATGACGAGTATTCATGAGTATGCCTGATGAATTCTTGATTATTCTTGTCCGACATCTCTATATTATTGTGCTTAGTTATTATCGTATTGCCTGATAGTATGAAGTCTTTCTTTTTATCGACGCAAATTCTTACTCTTATTTTCAGAATCTTATTATCACGGATGTTCATTTAAAATTGTATTCTTTATAATCACTCACCATATTTAAAATTCTCGATTTCAAATTTCTAGTTTTAGAATTTACGCACATAAGGCATTGAGCACATGTGTTACAGGATCTTATCGACATGTCAGTGTTAGAATGTTCTGATCCATTTTAGTATTCTAAATTTATATCTGAATTTCTGAAATAGTTTATATAAGTCTCAAACTGTAATGTAATTAGCTTCTTTGTTGTCAGTATTCTCCACGTAAATATTTTCCTATATAAATATTGTTTGAAGTGATTACCAAAGTACAAATTGCTAATAGCTCCTTCCTTGTAATGCAATATTCATTCTCATAAGAATTTATCGCAGGTGATCTAAAAGCTAATATTCTTTTTCGTCTTTGGTGAGTTAGATTGTGTCGTTATTGTGAATGATTCTAGCTTTAGAGTTGGGGTCTCTATGGTATTATATTATCTTATCAATATATATCTACTTTTTAACCCTAAACATTTAAATATTTTCAAAAAATGTCAACCCTCAAAAAATTTAAAATTAAAAAAGTGTCATTTGTTTCTTGAAACAATTTTTAAAAACTGAAAATATTTTATTAGAAATCCAATTATCCAAACTTTTTGGTATTTTAATCACTATTTAATGACTTTTCCAGTTACAAAAATAAAATATTTTCATATACCTTTCCAAAAATAATTAAAAATATGAATTCATAAAATTAAGTATAAACTACGTACATAAAAAGCATAAGTATTTAAAATTTAATATAAAAAATAATGAGAAAAGTGGAAAATAGTGAAAAATGCAATAATATATTACTTATCTGAAGTTTAAGTCAAACAGAATAGTTATTATCAATTACAAAAAATCACATTTTTAAAGTTTTTATAAAAATGTAGTTGTTTTAATTTTTGAGAGTGGGTAATTTAAAATGTATAAATTATTTTGTCATCTTGAAAAATTTTATTCTAATTAAAATGAACTTTTGCTTATCTTATATAAAATCAATTAAATAATTATTGTAATTGTGAAAAGTAATAAAAAATAATAATATTATTAATTTCAACTAACAATAATTAATAATTTTTCAACTTTTTTTCTTGTATTTATGATAGAGAACATAACTCATATAATAAAAAAATATATACATAAAGAAATAAAAATATAATATTTATATTGTTATGTGGGAAAATCGTTTTTCAGCGTATGTTATATTTTAAAAATAAAAACAAGTAGACAAAGCACTTAATAAATAAAAATAAAAATAAAATAATGGAAATATTAAATTTCATTAATATGAATTTTTAAATTTTTAAAATCTTTTTTCATTAATAAATAAATAAATATTAAAATTGAAAAGACGTCAAATTTTAGGTTATGTTTAAATTCTTCAAAATTAAAGATGGTTTACAAGAAAATGAAAATATTTTTAGAAATTTGTAAGTTGGTTTAGAACAAAAATATTTAGCACTACTTTTATAAAGTCAGGTTCACTTCGTAAAATAATTATAAGCGGTCCGACGAAAAATGATATCCTTTCACAACATTTCATTGATGGGTCATTTTTATTGATCAGCATCTAGACCAGATTTGAAATAGTACATCAATAGTAAAGATAATTTTCTTGTGAGATATTGATTTTGTAGGTAATTATCATATTGTAAATATCAATTAAATATGATGAATATTTAAGCAATACTTTTATGAAACAAATACATATCAAAATATAATTTATATCTATGTAGAAATTACTAAATACCTTATAAATGGTAAGCCAATAATTATTGTTCATTTATTTTGTTTCCAACTAAATATTAAAAAAAAAAGATTATTATTTTATTTTTTATATTACATATCATTATTTATCAGGAATAATCTGACATTGGAATCTATTGACAATTGTTAACATTATTGCGTTATAGTGTAGTGTGATTAATAAATGTTTTAGAACTGTATTGTCTCATTTGAAGACTTATTAAGACAACCAATACTTATATTATATTATATTTTTCAAACTTATTTTGATATTAATTTGAAGATTAAATTTATTTCTATGATTAAATTTAACAAAGTACGATTTATTATATAGTATCTATGATCCAATTTTGTTGAAGAGATGTCTCACAATACATATTAAAACATTCATAAAATAAAATATATTTGTATATATAATTTGACAGATAACTAACTATTTCAGTATATATTATATTTAAGTACTGTTCTCCTTCAATTGTCAATTAATTCTTTTGCCACCTTATTTACATAATATATTTAATTGACTTTTGTACATCTTTATGTCCTAAAATAAATAATTGATAATATTGTTGCTTGTGTGTACTTTTATACATTTTAAGAAACTTTTAGAAAATAGAAGTGACTGTATGATATATTTTTATATTATTATTAAATCCTAAAATAATAGTAAAATATAATAAATAATAAAATAAAGTTTTGTTAGAACTTCTATATCACTGGGGGTCTTTTGTCAAGTTTAATTTAATATTTAATATTTTAATTTTTTTATGTTATACAATTTTTTAAAATCCAAACTTACAAAGCGATTTATTTTATTAGCGAACGTTTTATGGGAGCGTCTCGACATTAATAGCAACCACATTCGTTCAATTTAATTAACATACTATATAGTTACAAAATTAAAGCTAAAAATTAATATTACCTGGAGATTAAATTAATCATTTAAAACAAAAATAAAATTCTGCAGCTATATTGAATGAGATCCAAAGTTTTAATTTAACAGAGGCTTACCTGTCTTATTATTATTTATCAATAAATATAAAAATATTAGTCGCTATTTTAAAATATTTTTGCTTTAAGCTTGTTAGCTGAAAATTAATTAGCTGAGCTTCATCCCCCGACTAATTTTCAAATTATCTCACAAAGCTTATTAATGGTATATGAAAAGCGACAATACTTTTCCCTCAACCTAATAATATTACTTCGGATCAGTAAAATGTTTAAATGAAAAATAATCATTTTGATATTATTTTTAAATTCAGAGAGAATTAAATTTTTATAAATTTAAAACAGAAAATTAATAAAAATTATATATAAATGTAAAAATATTTAATATCTTACAGGGTTAAGGTAGAGTATTAAAACAAATATATTATTGAATATAATTTTTTGCTTTTAATTTGACTAAAAATTAAATAAAAGATAAATCTGAGCTATAAGAGAGTTTAAAAATAAAAATTACTTTATTTGATGGTTTTAAGTCTTTCGTGAGTCTGATTGTTCCTGTAACTTTATTGATTTCAAATAGTTTTAGCGCATTTCCCTTTGTGATAATATAGTTTATTTTAGCATTTAATCCAGAATCCTTATCCTTAGCTATAACCTGAATTACAATGTGGTCTCTTTTAGCATGGTATGACAGCTTTATCTGTATGGAAAATAAATGCAAATACCATAGCAAAACAATCTCTTACGTCTTGTTGAGATTCGTTTGGAAAAATAAATTGTGGCTTGTTATCATTAACATCCAATATGTCAACAGTGACTTCAACTGTAGCTGTCTTTCTGTAAAGAAGATTATTTGGATTGTCCACGGCTGTACAGAGGAAGGAAATCTGAACCTGAGACGTTTCTCTATCTATTAATCTATTGGTATATATTGAACCGGATTTCGAATCTATCTAAATAGGAAAACATTAAATAATTATGTTTTAATGTTTATAGAATTTTTATGGTCAGTATAATTTAACTTTGAAATCTTAACAATTTTCATTCTTTAGTATGCACAGTAAGTTCAAAAAGTTCCGGGACTTATTTCATAAAAACCAAAAGTAATGACACAAAATAAAATTTATTTTTAATTTTCAACATATAACCTTTCTTTCTCTATATATATCTGGCATCGTCCTCTGGAAGGCGTCATGGTAGTCCTCTTTTGGAATCAATTTCAAAAGTATTTTTAGATTTTCATGAATTGTCTGAATTATATAAAAAAATCTCCCCTTTAGGGCTGCTTTCATCTTCGAAAAAAAGTGTCTGCTGGAGCTAGATCGGGTGAGTATGGTGGATGTTTCATTACGGAAACCTTTTTCTTCGCCAAAAACCGTGAACGCACTTCGTACAAAATTTTCGTATTCCAAGAAAGTGATAAACGATAGTGTGGACACTTCTAACGCTTAAACGGCATCTTCCGATAATATTTTAAGCCTAATTTTGCGGTTTTCTGTCATTACAGTTCAAACTAAATCCACATTTTGTTGATACTCGTGGAAGTACCCTGTCTCTCATTATCTTCCAGTGATTCACGTCCATTCTTGACCTTGAAAACCATTCAAATATCTTCTGCGATTCATGCAATCTTTTCCATATGCTGCTTGCATCAATTTAAATGTTTCTGATGTTGTTTTCCCACATTAAGGAGTAAATTTGATTGCTGCTCTTTGTTACATTTCTTAGAATTACAATTATTAGAATTCAAATTATTACAATCCTAAAGTTGATTGTAAATCAGAATTGATGGAGTTAATCAATAACTTAAGTGAATTACATGACATTTGTATGGTATTTAGTTGAGTCTGCGTTAACTATTCCTAATGTTGTATTTCACATTTAACGTGTTTAACTCTAATTTTTCAGCGCTGTCCCGGAACTTTCTGAATCTTTTGTGTATTTGTATATATATACTTCATTTTCACATAAATATCTTTCTAAAAGAGTTTTTATCAAAAATATAAAAATTCTACATAATTTCAAAAAATAATACTTAATAATATTACACAAAATCTAAAATTTAAGAAACTTGCAAAAATTATAATTAGAAAACTTAAGCTCGGTTTTAAAGGGAAGTTTAAAATTGATTATTATTAAAATTGATTATTAAAATTGATATTTTTTATTATATAAATATTAAGTTATTTTTTAATTGCAGTAAAATAAATACCCAATTACAATCGCACCAGTAGGGTAGCATTTTAATAATGTTTTTCATTGTAATAGTTGCTTTTATTTAGTAATATTAATGTTTGTAATTTGTTTAAAAATCAAAAAAATTAATTTAATTAGGCTAAATTTTCTTTTCAATACGGCTTATTAAATTAAATTTTGTTTTATTATACTCTTTAAATTATTCATATATTTTATTCTGATAATTAGTCTATGGTTGTTTCTTTCATGTTTAATTATAATAATTACACAGAATTTTATTTTACTAATACAAATTATCAATTATTAGTAAGGCTGAAAGATGAAGTCTGTCATTTAATTAATGATGACAGCAAAATAATTTACAATAAATAAAAATGTAATAATTATTATTCTAATTTTAATAGTACCAAAAAGAATTATTCTGTTTCTTATGATGTTATTATTGAGAAATACATGTTAAATTAATGAATAAATTCAATTATTATTTATTGTTTATATGCATCTACTCTTGTTGTATTAGCCGTCAAGTATAAATTTAAAAAACAAGAAAGTTTATTAATAAAATGCAAACAAAAAGAGTTAATCCTATATTTAAAGTATGCACCCATGCAGACTATACACGTTTGCCATTTAAAGAACAGCTTGTTCATACCGGTTGTATAAAACATTAACGGGAGTTAATGAATTCCTGGAAGGCCAGTTTTATAGCATTATAAGAATTGAATTGCTTACCTGTTAAAATTTTTTTCAAATTTCGAAATAAATGGTAGTCGGTGGGGGCCATATCTAGTAAGTTTGGAGGATGATGAAGAAGTTCCAACTCCAAATCCTGCTGCTTTGTCAGTCATTTGTGCAGTCTAGCAGTGTGTAGTCAAGCGTTGTCATACATTAAGATAAGAGTCAATCTATTGACCAATTTGCGCTGTTTTTCTTAAAATTTTTGCATCATACAATCAAATTCTGTATACTTCTGCCGTAATCGATGATACCTACGGTAGATCACCAAACAATCATCATCAGCTTCTTCTTATGAAATTTGGGTTTTGAAGTCCGTTTTAATGCTATTTCTTTGTCCAGCCATTGTGCTGAACGTTTCCGATTGTCATATTTGATCCATTTCTCGACATAAGTGACAACGCGATAAGTGACGAGAAAGCAGCACCAAACAAGCTCCCAAACGCTATTAATTTCTGCTTTACATTAATTTCATGTGAAACCCATTTATCCAACTTCTTCATTTTGCCTATGAGATAAATGAAATAATATTGTTTGCTTACTGATACCAAACATCGATGATCATTTACGGGCGCTTTGAGATGGATCAGACTCAGCGGTGACCTTAAGTTGGTTATTACAGAACTTTAGTTCTGGCCGATCGCGCGGCTCATTTGTGAGGCCAAATTGATCTTTTCAAATTGAACAAACCAATTGGCCACCGTGTTATGCAGTAGTTCCTCGTAAAAATTAATTTTTCATAATGGATAGAATTTCTGCTTCTTCCATTTTCAAATAATTTGATTATTAAAAGAAATGGTTATTTTTATTTAAAGATTATATTGAGTTTTTAACAGGCGAAAAATGTAACTTTCAATAAAAAATAACCGGATGCTAAAGTATGAAGCCATTGTCAAATAATCAGCTGTTAAAATTGACAATGAATGACCTACAAATTTCATTCTTGACGACCAAATACATTTAAATATATATAAATTATAAAATATTTTGAAAAATAATGGATCTTAACATATTTTCATTTTAAAATAGTAATTTAATAGGATTAGATAGTGATGATTGGTTTTAAATGAACTGAATAATAAATAATTTCTAGTGCAGATGAAATTTATCATAACATTCAACTTTATCAACTATACATCATAGTACCTAATTACTATTAAATTACTTTTTTTGAGTTACTGTTTTAAATTTTAAATATTCTTTTATTTCTTAGTAACTGCTTTAACCCCTAAGCTTCTTTGACTTCAAGTTCTTCGTATCTGTCTTTTGAAATTTTTGAATCCATTTGAATAGAAAATTTTTAATATGTTTTATACTTATTTCACCCTTCTCTTTCGTCATATACTAAAAATCTTATGAATCATTCTGTATCTTTTTTCTTTTTACCAACCTGAATACCTTTTCTTTTTCAATCGTTTTTTATTTCATTTAATTCAATGTTAATATGTTTAAAAAATGATGTAAATGAAAAAAATTATATGCACTATATCCTACTTGTATTTACTTTCCATTGATTTATATAAACCCACAACCTACTTTCATTCTCTAAGTGATTGTTTAAATTTACTATTTTATTTTTTAAATTATAAAATATATATGAAGTGGAACCTCTATATAACGACACTTTTATGTAACGACATATTCTATATAGCGACAGTTTGGCCGTTCCCAAGGAGTATCGTTATAAAGAGGTTTAAATGTATAGTTGTAATTATTTTCTTTTCGATTCTCCATTTGATACTTATTATTATTCAAGTATTCTAGAGCTGGTTAAAGTTTTCATATGAAAATAAAACGATTGTATATTAATGTCATATTTATTTTTAAAACTATAGAAAAAGATTTTAAATTAGAAACCTATTAAAAAAAATTAAAAAAAATAAATAAAATGTGCAAAAAATTAAGTTAAAAATATTAATTAATTATAATAAACATTGAAAAAAAGTTTTTGATCCAATCAAATTTTAGCAAAGTTAAAATGACCCAAAAATAATATTTATAATGGAAATTTTATCTAATGAATTCCACTATCTTACGTTGTTTCATATTACACAATTTTAGTATCCGAATATCTCAAGTGGATTAATCGCAGTAGTAATATATTTTCAAGCCATGAATTAAAAAATTCAAAATAACCCTTATTTTTATTTTCTAAGAAATGAGTATAATAATTTCAAAAACTGAGGAAGGTAACATTCAACTATGAGTAGATTTTCCCATGATAGAATAAATGGCACTGGGTAAGAGGTGCCAAGATACAGTCCAATACAAAAGTAAACAAAACAATTTACTCTGGACCTATGGCCAAAAATATACGAGTTTGCGAACTAGCATTCTCAGATTTTCTTTGGTAACTGTTAATTCATATTCAAAACAAAGTATGTGTAGACAAAATGGCAAAAATAAATCGAAAGTTTCATAATATATTCATCGAAATAACACTTGAAATTAATTAATATTTTATTGGTACATATCACATTCAATAAAATTAAATTAGGTTTAAGTAGTAAAAATAGAAAAAATAAGATATCATCGTAATATATTTTGAGAAAATTATAAATCTTAAATAAGACATTTAGAGCGAAAAAGAAACTCAAATAATGAATGGTCAATCTTAATCTTAAATACATCCTATTGCAAAAGTCTGATCATGAAAAATTCATAATCTTTTTTAAAAATACCAACGAAAAACATAAATAGTTTTGGTAAATAAGTTTATTTTATGGAAAATTTCTTTTAATACCTTTTTAACATTGTTTCACAATTTTGATGAAAATAGTGATCATAAAACACAAAAAATAAACTTTTTCTTTCATCGATATATTCTCTAACTTTTTGCATAATCTATGAACAAACAAATGACATTCTGTTCAGCTGTTTATTCAAAGTTATCTATTCGATTTTGTTCAAGGCTTCTGATAGTAGATCCCACAATTGAGATTCTGATGTTGGAAATTTAAATCTGACTTTTTAAACAGGTTTCTCCCATAATTTCTCGAGTGGGTTAAGATCAAAGGGTTGAAATGGTTTTTCATGACTTTCAAAACAACAAGGAGAACTAAAATACCTTTATATTGTTCATTTTTTATAATTTCATTAATTTTGACAGATTTTATAAAACAACTCCGTATCATTACTGATCCACCCCCCATGCTTTAATGTTGGTATCACAAGCTGATTTATCATTCATTTTTTCTGCGTATGTATGTTTTCCTGTTTTATCTGAATATCTCAAATTTAGATTCATCAAACCATAGAAAATTTTACCATTTTTTCAATGATTAGTTTTGTGTCAACATTCTTTTTATTTTCTTTCTTAACAGTGGTTTACCGATTAACAATATCAACACTAACTGTGATAAATAGCTTGCTATTCAAATACGATTTAATTTCTGGATCTGCTAGCTTTCTGTTTCAATTACTCGTCTTTATAATATTTCTGTTTTCTACAGAAGTTATTATTTTTGGCCGACTAGATATTCCTCTTGATACAAGACTACCTGTAGATGAATATCTTTCTACTGTTTTCTATACAGGCCTTTTAATACTACCGTTTCTTTTGCATTCAAAGTTTTCGTAATGTATGATGGCATTAGTCTTTCTTGTTGATATCTCTTTGTTAACTGTCATTGTAAAATCTATTTATAAATTTATCTATTTCTAATTGCTTTTTAATTTAACGTTATTTTTTACAGTTGTACTCCTACTTTTGTATGGGGGTACATAAAAATACTAATTATAAGAACTCAAAATAAATAAATTTTCTTTTTTTATAAATTAGATAATCAATATTACATTTGCTAAATTTTATTTGTAAATATATTTTTAAACATAGCCCTCAAATTGAATATTTTATTTTATTTATATATTTTTTCTAAAAAGTATTTTAAGCATCGAAATGCAGTTAATGAATGGGAATATTTTAACAAAACCTACTCAATACTCAGCAGAAAAACCCTGTTCTCATTCACATCTCTGTTGTAATACAATATAAAAAATATTCACAAGTAAAAATTATATTTATAAATAATTATCAAGAAATTTCTATAATAAATATTCGTACATTGATATTTATTAAAATAATGTTGAAATATTTAACAAAAATTTCAAAAATTTGCAATTATTATGAAAAAAATTGATCAGCCTGGTTCATTTGTTTGTGAGCATTATTAAATGAACTTGTTTTCTATGTCATGGTTTTTAATTAAAAACATAATGTAAAATTAATCTGATAAGCCCTACCAATTATTGACAATTATAACTCCCTTTTTCCATAATCGGAAACCACTAATCAAATAAAAATCAATTTGGAAATTAAGTACTCAACATGCATTAAAAACTCATTTTGCCAATTTCATGAAAATCCCTCACATTTCTATTATCATTTTTTTGCTATTGGTAATTATTATGAGGATTTTTTTACTTTAAAATAAAAGAAATCAAAAATATCATGTCCCTTAAGCCACACATTTCTTGATTTATAAATTGTTTTAATTAATTAAAACAATACAAAATCATTTCTTTTTCAATTTTAATTAATCATTGTATCAATGCTTTTGTCGTTGAAATGTTTTCTGCAGAATATAATGATAAATTGTAGAATACAAATCTAAAATATCTTGCACTAATGTAAAATATAATATTTAAAAAAAATAATAATTTTAATTTTAGGTTAAATAATATTTGTGAAAATAATTTTTATTTATATTTATTATATTATGTAATTATTAATATATACATTTAAGAAAAAATAAATAATAATATCAGTATTAAATATAAAATTTTAGTTAAATTCAAACTTTAATATATTTAAATTCATTAACAAGTTTTAGTAAGTTTTTTCTAGTAAAGACAAGAATTAATGTCTATTTTAATACGTTGAGGAAATATAAAACCAAATTTTATTTCACTCAGGCTGAATTTTCAAGAAATGATTACCACTGGAAAATATTATAATTCTACTGAAATAAATTTCATATTATTTTGTAATTATTTAAAAAATGTCAAAATAATCCTCTAAACAAATAAATCATTTATCTTACCTGTGTAACTGGAAAGAAACATAATAAATATGTAAATATTTAGATTATAAAGAAAAATACATGTTACTCGTTAAAACAATTTCATAAGTGAATATGTTGCACAAAAATTAAAAAATAATTTTAGAGAAATATAAGGCAAAAATAGTTTTATAATACTCATTAATCTGATTTATTTTGATTTAATTATTTAATATCTTGTTTTTGACAACCAGGAGATGTTACCCACTGCAGAAACCTGTATATTAGACACATCAATAGACACAGGTATCTAGACCTGTTCTCATCAATTACACTATCACAGACTTCTGCAGACTACCACATCAATTGATGTAGGAAAAACAGACATGTACGTATTTTGAACTGGAAGTTGACTATAAAACATTGGGTATTACTTCCAAGAACTTCACACGTGAAATAAAGTTCATAAACAAGTGCCAGTATTTAAGTTTTGAAATGAACTCAAGAATGATTCGGTCATAAAATGTTTACTTTTTTAATATTAATACAATTAAAAATTTGGATTCTCCAGTTGATGCCTGCAAACAAAGTCGTGACTGAAACTTGAATGATATTCTGTTCCATATATAATTGTATTTTTTATATTTCTTTTAAAATATAAGTTGAAAAATTTGAAACAAATTAATATTTATTCAGAAGAAATATAGGTTGGCACTATTGGACGGCCCTTTATATCGTCAAAAATCTATTATGCCTCTAAAATTACTGTTTAATAACAGGATTTTTTAAAATCTTATTTCCTCTCTTGATTTATTTAAAGTTGAATTTATAAATTTAAAAAACAAAAAAATAAAAATCGAAAAATTGATGTACTATTATTTTACCAACCTGGATTCAAAGAGTTTTGAAAGATGAGAAGTTGAAGTCTTTTAAAAAAACAACTACTTCATCAGTTAAAGCCAGCAGATTATAAAGAGTGAGTTAAGTTTAGTCTGTGGATTTTGGCAGCATCAGGTAATTCTGCCTTATATTTTCTGAATTGATGAATGGTAAAATTAGCGGATATCACTACTGAATTTTGGCTTCTAGTAAACCAATATCTTTCATGACAAAGCCACTTCAACCGGAAAAAATTTGTGGGTGGAGTTCAATTTAAAATTCATTATGGAATTATTTTTCTTCCATGAAACAATAAATAAGAATAATTACCTTGACATGTTGAAAAATGCAGTTCGGCCTGAACTTATACAAAGAAAAATAATGAAATCAACATAATTCGTGCAGGATGGAACATTATTCGCATTATGCCAATGATGTCCGAAAAATTTTAAATGAAACATTTGTTACGCACAAGATTATATCCAGGGATGTGCTCCAAATTGGCCTTCTCGTCAACCAGACCTAAAACCAGTTGATTATTGGTTTTGAGGTTTCCTGAATTCAAGGGTTTCCATTACACAACATCAATATATATTATGTAACTGGAAAACCGAATAAAAGAAGAATGAAGTGCCAAAGAGCTACAAATTGCAATATTGTCCTTCCAACGAAAAGTGCTTTAATTTTTTCATAACATGTTATATTATTAATTTGTAAAGAAATTAATGGCGGTTTATGAAACTTAATTTTTGCAGTATGAATTAATAAAGGAAAATTTGTTTTCATAT
>JBBMKC010078210.1:0-17112 GCA_037834085.1 Bipalium vagum | reverse complement strand
TTATTTAATATTTTATTTAATATTTTATTTAATATTTTATTTAATATTTTATTTATTTATATTTTATTATTATTATCATTATTATGTTTTATTTACTTTACTTTTTAAGTTTATTTTATTTTTTTATTATTATTCATATAATTAGTAATTTCATTATTATTTCCTATTTATTTTTTGAGCAAAATTTTCCAAATTATTGAGTTGTTAATTAAAACATTAATAAATCACAATTGTAATCAGAAAATGAAGATTATTCGTTGGTTGCTGACAATATTCAGAACTTTGTCTAATCAGTTTGCAGTTGCCAAATTTTAATTTCAATCATACATTATATAAAAATTTTTTATTTTTTTATTAACAAATGAAAAATTATCACAATATTGATCGGAAAACGTAATATTTACAGTTATTTAATTGACAAAAATCGATTATTTAAATATTGACAAAATTTTCATTTCAATTTTATATTTCTCAAATTTTAATGATGTATTGAATGGATGAGTTTATCAATAAAATTATCTTTTTTTTATTACAGCCTCATCTTTAATGATTTTCGGCTAAACATTGTAATGGACATGATCAAATTACTTAATAAAATGGAAATAATTAATATAAAAGAATGTTTATTTAAATAGATTTTATTTATAAAATAATAATGTTAAAAAATCATTTTATTTTTTTCATAAATGCCACATTGGGTGTTATTTAATTAATTTTTCATTTATATTTTATTAGAAAATTTAAACAAAAATATTTCATTTTTTTAATATTTTATATTTTATTAAAGATTTAAATTTAAACATTTCATCTTGAAAGTGTTGTTTTTTTTCGTTTCGTCACTGAAAGGATTCGTTTTCATAAACATGATCCTAGACATATTCACATTAACATAATGAGAGAGGATTATTTTATTTTCATCAATTGAATTGAATAAAAGGAAAAATTATGAAAGATCAAAGTAAACATTTTCCGGATTTAACTCGAACATTCTCTGTGATCAATTACGAGACATTTAAATTGATAAAAAAAATATTTAATTTTGAAAAATTAAAACAAGTTCAGAAGGTTTGCTCATTGCTTTAATAAATAATTTTTAAAACAAAAAGGGTCCTCTTTTTTTATTCTCTTTTAAAATTTTTCTTTGTTCATAACAAGTAATATCGAATAAAATTGGAAAAAATAATTTATGTTTTCTTCTTAATCGAATTTTATTTTAATCTCTTATAAAGAAAAAATAAGAAAAAAAAGAAAAATTAACGACTTAATAATTTTTTAAAAAATTATTTTCTGTAGGTAAAGGAACATTAATAATTTATACTTTACTTGAATTTAATATTATTTTTATTTTTGATATATTTTTAAGATAGTCCGTCCGAAATTGATCATTTTTATGTTTGAAAATGTTACAAAATTATTTTATATTTTTTCGATATTTGTTAAATAACAATCAGTTATTTCAGCTTATTAAAACATAAAGTGAGCTAATTTATAATGATATCACCATTATTTTTATTTTAATTTATGGTTTTAAAATTATTTTTATTATGTAAAACATTTCTATTCCATTTTTATAGTGATTTTCCTTATAAAAAAAGATGTAACATCCGTAAATTTATATTTCATTATTGAAATTATTATGAAACAGAACAAAAGAAAGATAAAGAGGCTACAATAAATAGAAACATTTTGAAGCTTAAATTGATTTTTGTGATAATTAGGTTGACGAATTATAATTTTAAAGGGTGTAAGGAAATGTATTTCTACGATAAGTTCGAAGATTTCTTACAAAAGGTATTTGCAGCCAGAAAATACTGTCAAGATAAAAAAGTGCCAAAAATTTTGAATCAAAATACAGTGTCTCAAAAAACTGTATACACATTTTAAATATAAATTATCAAGTAATTATAAGTCCTGATTATTTGTTTTATAGTTTTTTTAAATACTCCAATATTTAGTAAGAAATTACCGCTATTTTAAACCCATATATTTATTCTTAAAGGTTGAATCATGAAAGATAGGTTGAACTTTGAGCAACAAAAATTTAATATCAAAATTATTCCAAGTTTGAAAACATAAAACATAAAAACAGACCCTGTTCAAGAAAGAACTTTAGATAGATCCCTCAACAAGACTGAAAATCAGTCAAATAAAGAATAATTCGAAAAAGATAACTTTTAATAACACCTTTCTGGAAAACGGAGAATTGTACCACAAAGGAAGAAAGAATACTGGAATTGTTTAATCGAAGCCCACAAACATCAATGAGACAAGCAAGTCTTAAGCTAGGAATCTCAAAAGATTATATTTGTAGATTGTATTCAATTTTGAAATAAAATGCATTTCATTAAACTTCGGATTTATAATTATTTTATTTGTATAAAAATTATTTTGAGACCCCATTTATAAAACAATTTTTGAAACAAACAACGTATAGGATATTACATATTTTAGAGTTTTGGCTTCTAATTCACAGGAATTTTTACTTACTTTGAAATAATTGATTATTCTTGACTTTGATTAAAGTAAATAAGGTTGTATTTTTATAAGATAATAATTTAGTTGTATTCTGTTTAGAGTCTTGGTTTAATGTTTTTATTTTTAGATTGAACCGTATTTTATTTAACGTATAAATCTTTTGGAGTGCGATTTATATTGCCAGTGTCGAATAGGAAGGTTAACTCTTAATCGGTATTGATTTTCAATTACGATAAGGAATAGCGTTCAACTGCAAACTAAAGATGAGTTTTTGATAGACCAAACATTTAGTAAATACGAACTAAATCTCAATGAAACCTCCCGATACAGATAAAATATATAAGATTCAAATGAAAGAGAACTTTGAGCAGTTGAAAGGTTTAGATATTCAAATATTAATTATATTATTCTTGTATCAAAATCTTAGTATCGTGCGCCAATAACGAAATCTCAAACAATTTGCAACATTGATAAATTGAATAGTTTTCATTGTACCATTCCTGGCAAGATATATTTTATTTATATTATTTGAATCAAATTGAATTATAAAATTAATTTCCTAGATTTCGCTAAATGAAATATCTTTAAAAATATGAAAACAATTTATTAATTAAAGCCCAAATGAACCCCACATATTTGGGTTGTAAATCATATTGTTCATAAATCTTTATATAAATAATGATTTCTTGAACATAAAAGATGTTTAATGAAACAAGAATAAAATGTTATAAAATGAAACATGTCGCAATTATCTGAGAAATATCTCTCATATTTGACAGAAATAATATAAAATTTATGTCATTTCATTTTAAAACTTACAGTATGACTTGTGTATGAATGGTTTTAAAAATTTATTATTTATTATAAAAAGACAGTTTTGGAGACAATTGTCAAACAATATCTTTAATAACATATTGCGGACTTTTGGAAATATTTTTTACCTTTATACAATATCTCATGATTGTCTTTAAAAGTATACTTTAAATAAAAAGTTTTTAAAAATGTAGTACATTTAATAAATCTGCTTGTCATTATTAATTAAACTTATGTAAAAGCAATCGGTTTGTTAAATAAGATTTTTATATGTATATAAATACTGCCACAATATCGGTATTGTTTGAACTCATTAAGTCAAAATTGAAAATAATAATTGTGTCAAGAAAATATTTGAGTCGTTGAAAGTAGTGCTAAGCCTTTATTTAATATTTAAAAAAATTAATTATAGAAAAATATTTTAATAAACATTTTACTGAGATTAATTAAAATATTTATTTTAAATAAGTTATAATTTGTTTTAAATATAAAAGTTTTTAAAATTCAATAATTCGACATTTACACACATATATGTAATATATAACTTTAACATTTTTAATTTTCAGTTTTTAAATTATATTTAATTTTTATTTAATCCTTACATATATGACAGGATCATGATATAATTGGGGAATTATTTCTTTTTTATTCCTTTAATACTTTGTACTGTTATCAAACTTCAAACAATATAAAAAATTATAACTTAAATAATAATAATATTTTTTTACAAATCCAATTGAAAAAATTGATTTAATTTCGAAGTCGAATAATTTCAAACTAATTTCCTTTCCACTGAAGTCTTCAAAAATTAATATTGTATTTTAAAAATTATTGATTTAGAAGAATTACAACGGTTCTCTTGCAATATTTTGCTTCTGTCAAGATGATAATCCGAGGTTTAATTAAAACAAAGATTCTTAAAAGAATTCCCTACCTATGAGAAAATGTTTAAAAATCGAAAGTAAAATATTAATATTTTTCAAACTGCAGAGTATCGCATGTGATGCTCAATATCATTTTTTTCTTTTGAGAATTTATATTCGACTTTATTTTGATAATTTCCTTTCATCTCATGATGATCAAAATTTAGCCTTCCTTAGGAAAACAATTGCATTACATAACTTCAAAAAAGTAAAAGCACGTGTAGATAGTAAACATATTATATGAAAATTAATGTGAAAGAGAAAAAAAAGAAAATTACTCTCCACTATTTAAATATGTTAAAGATATCAACCCCTTGACCATTCCTGAAAATACAAAGAATATTAAATTTAGGTACTTCTTACAAATTTTTATGCGTAGTTAACTTTTTACACTACAATATCATTTTTATGTACAACAAAATCTATTGTGTAAAAATTAGTTTATTAGATAAGCTAATTATTTTTATTATTATAATGTATAGTGCGAAGCAAATTTCAAATTTATCCCTACACCTACAAATACGATAAGATATCATATTGCATACATAAATAAATAATTTTTCTAAGTAACTAAAATAGGATAAATTTAGATCACATGAGTACATAATAGTGTTAAATGTACACTTAAACTTACAGAAAAAATAAAAACTTGGAAAAAATCTATTTGACATAGAGTTCACCAGGTTTTCAGTGTTCTCTTTTCCATGTTCTCCCAAGAAAGGAGGATGGCAGATTTTACCTCTTTATTGAACTGTAATTGTCTTCCATCTTTACAAATTTTACGGACAGGCAATTCTCTAAACATCTCTATCGGAAAATGTCTGGTGAAAATGAGGACCAATGTTTCTCTCTTCTTTTCAGTACAAAGTGAATTTCAATCTGTAGGATAATCTTGCTAGAAAGTGAAATTATCACCTCCATATTCAAAACACTAGAGTTGGCTCACAATAGAAATTGAAATATGCACAGATCATTTCTCTCTGGGATTGAAATAACTTTCCTTTTACTTTTGAGTTGAAAGGTGTCATTCATTTTGGCCGATCATTGCAAACAATAGATACGATATCATGAAAATGATAAAGCAAAACCCTCACATTTTAAGTATTTATGTCATTGATAAGGATTTTTAAATTTTTCGTCAAACGGTTTCTAACTATCGGGAAACGCTTGGTTACAAAAAAAAACTATTACTTGAGTCCCTCATAATTTATCAGAAAAGAATTTTAGCAGAAGAAGTTTTTTTAAAATCTTTACAGGAAATAATGAACTTGAACCAATATTAAAAATATAATCATCCGAGATAAAACGTACATCACGTATCATAATACTGAACCGAAGGTAGGGGTCAAAAGATAGAAAGTTTCATAAACGACTGAAAAGCGAAGATTGTCTTCAAGAAAGATGATATTGTTTGTTTTCTGAAAATTGAAAGGAATCGTAAATTTTGAGCTTCTAGAACTTGAGTTTCAATGTTGTTTGGAGAGAATGATGAAATGTATATCAGTTAAACTATAGGTGATCAAAAGTTTATTTGTTCTATGAAAAAAATAGCTCTTTTACTTAAACCTTTAGGTCACTCAGTACATATAAAACTAATTTTTTTATAATAGGATTCATATTAATATAAATAATTTTTATGATATTTATTAAAAAGATTAAATGATTAATGAAAAGTAAAATACAAAATAATATTTGACCAACAGATTTCAAATAATTATTCACATAAAAATCCTTGAAAAACGTTTTATAATGCCAATATCGTCAAGTTGGCTGCTAAATCTATTCGCATTTAATAAATAAATATCCTTATTCCATTTTCTCCTGTATCTATAGGAGAATTCATTTTAAAAATGTTCAAATATAACATCAGCCAGGTCTGTTTTATTTTATTCCTTTTGAATGTATTCATCGAGGCGAATCATTTAGATGAGATTTGATATGCTATTTTAAAATGAAAAAAAAATTTTATATTTCCATTTTAAACGTTGAAAAATTATTTATCATTTAAAATTTTTTCACGTAGAAAATTTTTTTCGTGGTCCATCTTTGTATGTGGTGATAATGACATAGTAAATAAAATAAATAATGAACTGGAAATCGAGTAAGAAAATAAATATACAGTTTATGATTCTAATTCGTTTTACAGGTAAACCTCTATTTAACGAACTACAGCTTAATAACGAACGAATTTTTATACTCCAATTTAGCCTAATGATTACGGACAAAGTCATATACTTTCAGTTCATTGAGAAATATTAGGGATAAATTCCTTTTGTATTTTGAAAAAATTTCTAAATACACCAACTTTACAATTTCATACAATACGACTTTCATCTTGCTCACTTTTGATTTGTTGTTTCAGCATTATGATCCTATACACTGCTCGGGTTAATAATTTTTTTCCAGTCTTTGACAGCCTTTAGAAACTGTATTTCTAGACATCTCTAAACTGAAATTTTCTAGTAGCTAAATTGAGAATCAAATTTCAATCAATATATTCTTCTACGCATACAATCTTCTAATTACTTCGAATCACGTTGAATTGCTTACCAAATACTGTTAATAATTATAAAACCTGTCCCCACGAGGATCTTTTAATATTCATAAGATACCATTTTTATTTAGTCAACCTTTTAGTTTATTTATTTATTTCAAAAAATTCATGATTAATTTATAAAGCAATATATCTTTTTTCAAAATAAATTTATGAAAGCCTATGTTATTGAATGAAAGCCCAAAGTTTTCGAATTAAATCAGTGAGGAAAGTGAAATTGTCGTTAAATATTTACTTTAAGCTTCTGATGTATTTCCAAATGTTCAGAGTGAACATTATCCAAATAACATTTCCAGGTTTATTTTGATAATTGCAGCCAACATTTATCCAAGCAGATTACATTTTTACAAAAAGTAATTTCCTTAGATTTTTTAATTATGTATTGAGAAAGGAATAACAGTTCTATTTCCTGTTATGTTATTATATAAAAGTACTTAAACTTTTATTTATAAATGATAATAAAAATATAATTCTTGTTTGCTCATGTTTGATTTCTCCTTTTAATTTGTATTCTAATATTCATTAGTACCCTTATGTGTATTTTATATATATAATAATATATATAATATTTTTTATATAATATTTTGTATTTATAAAAGACCTTTCCGTAAAAATGTGAAATATCATAAGAAATGAAAAATACAATCATCCGAGAGAATTACTGTATATCACATAAATAAATAAATAAAAATATATATAAAATTTCAAACAGCCGTACAGATGTAGCAATAAAACAATATGGATATTTAAGAGATTAAATGACATCCTTGGTATTTATATTCGTCTTTATATTTCGTAAACTTTTTTCCTTATCTCTTATATACTGTGGAAGCATTTATTTCAATCCAAAGTCTTTCACTTTAATCTTTCATTTAGATTTCAAAGATAAGATATTTAAAGGAATTATGTCGATTTACCATTACTTCTAAGTCTAATCTTTTTTTATTTTTTTCTGGATAGAATGAAAAATGCCATTATCATGTTGAATTCAAAACCCCAATTACTCATTAGAAGGCTTTACAGTATTAATATAGTATATTTTATATATTTTAATAAAAGAAGGGGTAACAATGTTTTTCAAAATTTCAGTGAAAAATATATTTTGAAATATATTTAATATAAAAAGCATTTCTTTTGTAATAATTTAAAAAACGTAAAAAAAATTTAAAAATTCATAATTTTAAATTAAATATTTATTTGGAATTTATGTTTTGAAAAATTGTATCTTTTTATCAAATTATTTATTTGAATAGGCAAGAACAACATAAAATAAAATAAAGATAAATTATTAATATAATAAAAATATAATATAAAAATTTTAAAAATTTATTAAGAATTAAAAATTTAGAATATAACTTTAAATCAAAATTTATAAATTGATAAAATTAAAATAGAAAAAAGTAACAAATATTTTTTGTTATCTTTACAAAACTATTATATAAAATATATTATATAATATATAAAAGTTAAATAAAAATTCTTAGTCATTTTAAACCGATTATAATTTTTATTATATTAGTAGAAAAATTAAATAAAATCACTATTATTGGTGAAAATTAAAAAAAAACTTTTCATCAGTGATTATTTTAAATGACAGGCAATTATGCTTTCATAAACTAATTTTCATTCTTCAAATATTATTTTACTAGGTTTCATTAAAGTGTTGGGTCCTTCAAATTAAACTGCATTATCTGAAAAACTTGTGTTTAATCAAATGGTCCATCTTTTATGTGACTCAAATTTCAAATAAATTTATAATTGAATATCTGTATAAGTTAATTTAACTTTTTTACAATTTTAAAATAAAGAATTTGTGGACTTATTTTATAAAGAATTAAAAAAGAAAGAAATTCATACGGATATGTTAAATTTCTTGGGTACATGGAGTCCTCAGTACGTCTAAGTGATATCTTGTTTCACTGCATTTAAATGTGTTGACAACACATTTGAGGATGATCTATGCAGTGATGGCTCAGAATTTTTGTAAACAACAAAATCTTTGATGAAATCCATGATATTTCTAATGGAATACCAAGTAAACCTACTTCTGAAAAAGATCAGATAATTTTAATCTTCTTTGAACGTGTACGTAATATTTTGAAACACATATTGCATATATAAAAGAATTGGAAAAATATTTCCGACAGCCCTAGAAAATAATTTTTTGAAAACTAATTAAAATTTTTGAACAGAATAAAACAAATTTTATTCCCGTTTCATAACTGTCAATGAGACATTATTTTATTATCATGATGGTAAATTAAAACAGGAAAGGTTGCTCTGGTCAAAAACTAGATCTTCCCCTCCATTGTAGTTAAAGAAAGAGCGATTGGCGGGAAAGATAAGGGACGTCGATAGGTATGTTAATGATATATTACATTGAGGAAAGTACTACAGTGAACTACGATTAATTTGTTTAAATATCATTTTTTATCGGGACAGCACACAAAGTTACCAAAGTGAATTGACAATTGTAAAGCAGAATATAAATATGACCATCAAATGAAATATTGGATTAATCTAATCACAAAATGTCACTGATTGATTCTTCCTTCCCCAAACATATTGCAAAGTGAAGGCTTTACTTTATAAATTATTTTATAATATGAAATGAATGATAACTCAAAGGTGACGGGTATAACTCTTAAATTATTCTCCTTATTTTCAACCAGTATTTTATTTTAAAAAAAGTATATTGAAGAAAAATTCTTTTGAGGAAAAATACAAAATATTTTCTTTCCCATTTTATTCAACACAATAATATTCTTTTATTCTATTTACATTTTATCCTTGAAATATTTTAAATTTAGTTATAATATTTTCCCTGTTTTTACAAATTCTTTTACTTTTTATTTTTATATTTAAGTTTAAAATAATATCTCGAATTATAAAAATAATTTTAAAAATATTTCCATCAAATATATTAAATGTAAGTTTATAAATGATTTATTAAATAAAAAATTATTAATTAAATGTGATTTAAATAATATTAGACCTGACTTACTGATAGTCCCAATTTTGAAATTTTAATATTAAATATTAATTAAAAGTAACATTTTAAATTTGCAGATCATTAAAGATAGACAAGAATAAATAAATAAATCCTTTTTTTGTAAAGATATGTAATAGTTACTTCTTTCATTCAAAGCTTCATACATCCATGATATGATTCCGCCACATGCATAAAATGTTTGATAATATTGCATATGAATAGTTTTCTTGTTTAAAAAAAATAAATTGATTTTAGGAGAAATCCGATAAAATTAGACCATTTATATATATTAAAGCGTTTCTTAGTCGATCTTCATAATCGGCTTTCAGATCCGTTACCTCATATTTTTCTCTGAGGTCGTTTTCAATCAAAACTATCACTGCAAGCCCTCTTATATTCTTTGGGAGACCTAACATATCGAAATAGTCCTTACACTTGATAAGGAATTTCTCGACATCGTCTGATCTTCTAAAAATTTCCGGCCTGAGAGAATTGGCTAAAATTTCTCTGGCTGTGGTCGCCATGTTAGCAGCTATTTTAATAAATTCAGACATAATTTCAAAAATTTTATTAATCTAATAAAAATAAAAATACTTAAACAAATTTGCGTAAATTAATAAATTTAAATAAAGTGTCTCTTATTATTTTTTAAAAAGATATTTTAAAATTAAAATAAAATTTTAAAATTAACTAATACATTAAATTAATGAATATTCATATCGGATTTTAAAAAAGACACTTTATAAAAATTTTAAAATTCCAAAATATGTTCAAATACTCACATTTATAATTCTTATATATAGTCTAACTTTTGACTATATTGTATACTCTTCATATCCATTTTTTAAACAATAAGATATTCATTATTTAAGTTTCCGAGAATTTTGGGCTCCTTATTATATATAGCTCGCTTCCAATCTACCCAAAAGTCGTCAATTGGCTATTCTTCAGGAACATTTGCCGAGCTATCCAATTTTTCAACAAAATTCACATCTTTATATGTGAGCTACTTCTCGACCTTTTTTGCGTAGTGAGATAAAACCAGATCAGGCTAAAATACGTAATTATTGTGTTTCTTGATTCATTAAAGTACACATCTTGGTTAATTGTTTGCTTTGGTTTCACAAAAAATGAATTGGAAACACTTAAAGATGAAAAAGATATCCAAATCAATACTTTTTGTTCACATTTGGACTTTAATTGATGTTTAACATGATCCGCAGTAATTTTCACATCATTCGAATAATAGTGGAAATTTCCAGGTTTTGTACTGTTGAATAACGTAAATAAGATTCATCATCTAAATAAAAATATTGTATGTATTGTAAAAATTTCGGTATTCAGCCTCATTTGTTTCAGGTGTAATAGTGATCGTTTCAATTTTTTACTTTTCTTAAAACATTGGATATCTGTATGTCTCTTTAACATCATTAAAACTTTGGCTCAGAACATTTCATATTCTTGGTACCGGATTTTGGTTAATTCCACAAATATTGTTCATTTTTTTCTAACAATTTCAGGTTGGATTTCGTCGCAATTTTGGGTTGGGTTTTTTCTTTCACCGTTTTCAGCCCATGATATTAGCCGGTAAACATTTGATTTGGGTATACCTTTATGAAAGGCACAGCAATAACAGTTTTCTTTAAATGTATGTTTCTATTGTAAAAATTTGCAACGATTCTTGAGAGACATTTCTGAAAATGTAAATAAAGTAATAATACTGATATGTTTATCTTACTTATAAATATCATTTTAAAGATCGTGATTAATTTAATAAGTTAAAATGTGTCATTTAAACAATTCTAATATTACATTAAAGTTATTAAGTTTCTTTTGAATATATTAATACCTCTGTTCAGAAATGATTGTCCGTTTTGATAAAAAAAAATAATAATAAATTTGTAATAATAATAAATTAATAATAAATTAATTTGTAATAATAATAAATAAAGTGATAAATAATAAATTAATAAATTTGTATTTAAACAATTTTGGGCAGTTTTGATCGCCTCTGCTGCAGTTTAACATTACAGGAAATCGTCCAACATTTCTCTTCTCAACTTTGCCAATGTGTTGTAATTTATAAGTATTGTCACCTTCAACTAGCATTGATGATTCTAATGCTGTTTGGAACGACAAAAATATATTCTCAATTTTTTCCACCGGTTGCTCTTCCCAGGAACGTTGAACTATATCAATGAGCTCATCGATATTCTTTGGAGAGTGTTGGTATTGAAGAGATTGAATAGAATTAAAATATCCCAAATTCAGTACATTAAAATCAGGACTATTAGGAGATTGACACATTAAGGAAATATTCCACCCATCTATGTGGCCGGCTTCTTGGATTTTGTCATCATCAACTTTCGCATGAAAACGAGCATTGTCTTGTTGAATCTATTTTTGAATGGATTTGTTGTTCTCTGGCCATTTGCTTTTGATTGCAGGAATTACTTTTTCAGTTATAAGTTTAGTGTAAATCTCTCTATTTACTTCAATTGGTTTTGTTACAATTGTCCCTTTTGACCGGTTCTTTGAGCTACGTACTGCAGGTACATATTCTACAAGAGGCCAAATACCAATCTTACCATCAAATTTTCTATTCTAGTCTACGGAGAGATTGTATAATACCATTTCTTTGATCATCAGACAGGTTTTTCTTTCGTTGACATGATTCCATCTTTTCAAATTTGAATTTTTTAAAAAATTGATAATTCAATAATAAAAACATATTTTAAATTTTTCAAAATGTGAAATTTTTAGACCATATTATGCAAAGAAAACGTGACTTAAGAGAATATAAATTAATGCACAGCTTGCTATGATCATAATAAATAAAATAAAGTAAAAAAAGATAAGTTAATAATTAATGTTCTTATGCTAACTAAAGCATAAAAACGGACAATCATTTCTGAATAGAGGTAGTATAAATTAAATACTCAAAGGCAATAAGCATTGTTATAATGATCATTTAATCATCATTTAATTATAATCCTATTAACTCCTTCATACCAATATTCAATTAAGAAGGTTTATAAAAGACTTCGTACCCTTCGTAGATTTTTATAATAAAAAATTAAAAGAAACCTAGTTAGATAAAAATATTTTATGAATTTTTTATTCAGAATAAATGTGAAATATTTTGATTACTTTCGTTTTTTATTTGAAAATTGACAGTGCAAACAGCTTTTATTGACAATTTTGTCCGTTGTACCTGTAAACATTTTTATTTATTTCAAAATATTTTAATTGTGAAAATATTTATATTATATTTGTTGAAACAACATTCTGTGAAAAAACTCTTTGTTATTTAATGTAGACATAATGTTTACTATTTATTTCTCAATTGAATTTATAGTGCAAATATATATTGCCACTTGCTTTTACCTTTCAAACATCAATCTTAATACACTGATTTATAAGGAGTACTGAAAATAATAAAGTAATAAATATTAAAAATAAAGGTCAATAAAGACAAAAGTAAAACTTGTTGTAACTATTAATTATTTATATTTTTATTATCTACTCGTCTTAATCTATCAATTAATCTCGAACTTTTTACTATTGTTATCTAAATTGATTTTATAGGGTTTATATTTTTTGTTATTATTACAAAGTTATTATCATACATAAAATAAATCATATATTTTATAATTACATTTCCAATGTGAAGAATTAATTGTCATTGTTTTAATAGAGATGTTGACATACTTTGTTTCACAAATAAATTATTAATTATAGTTTTTATATATTTAATCTTTAATTTTTTAATGATAAGTTTAAATAGAAATATGAAGGTTAAATAATATTTACATTAATAAAAATATGTAACTATTATAATATATAAAGTTTTAAAAGTGTACATTTAACGAGAAAAAAGCTACCGTATTTTCATTTTTATTCAGTTCAAAGTTAATTACGTGGGATCTTTTTTAAGCTCTGATATTTCCTTTTTATTTTTCCGGAAAGTCTAGTCCCAAGTTATTTCTTGTTTTGTAAATTTTTTTTTATTTTTTTAAAAAAATTAGAGCAGTTTAAACAATTATTTATTCACATTGTAAACTATGAATAATATAAATATTATTGAAACAGGTATTTGTACAATTTCACTTTCATTTAAACAAATTTGTGAGAATTTAAAAAGAATTTTAAAAGTATAAGAAAGCATTAAAACAATACCTATAGTTAAATGAGTAATATGTTTGAAGAATGGTGAAAAAATACAAAAACTGTGTTTAGATCATCATCAACCCTCACGGAATTGGATAATTGAATAAAAAATGTTTGTTTGATTATAAAATACCTGTTTTAAATTTTTTTAAATGGAAGTTCCAAGTAAAATGATTATTGATCCCATTTTTCAAACTAATATTTGAAATTTACACATTATTTGAAGATTTTACTAAATATAACTTAATTTAAATCACTACAGAGGCAATATATTTTAATTGCGCATTAATACACTTTACTTTGCAATTTTCTTTTCAAATTTCATCTCATTTTTTTTAATTTTATGAAACTTAATAGGTCACTATAAACTATTATACACTAAGTAAATCAAATTTCTTTGTCCTTTTGAATTCTGGAATGAAATGGGTTAATTTATCCTTTTTGAGAATTTTATACCCATTAATTAAACCAGAAATTATAAAATTTAAAAATACAAAATGTAAAGAATATAGATAAATAATATATTAAGTTCCAAAAAAAATGTTATTTGATTTTCTAAAAGGTTTTAACAGTTATTATTTAAGTAAAGAAATTCACAAATTTAGATTTTCTATATTACTCATAAAATTTTTTATATATAATAAAAATAAAATTTTTTTATAAATAAAAATAAGATAAGTAAAATTAATTATATTTTATTTTTGCGATTTATTCTTATAAAGGCTTAATATGAGCTTAACAGAGCGTATTATTAATAATTATATCAGATTTATAAAAAGGAAGTTTCCAAAAATTAAAAATATATATCTTCACTTATTATTAATAAAAGAAACCCGTAACCAATTAATAGATTCAAGTGAAAAGATTTATTATTGTTTCAAAAATTATTAAAAAATATGTTAAAATTACTTTTACAAGAAAAACTATCAAATATTACGTTTGACAACTATTAATATTCATAAGCAAAGCTGGATCTAATAAATCACAATGTTTCAATCGAATATGATGACATTTATTTATGATTTATAGCAGAAGTAATTATATTAAATAATTATACAGCATCACATTAAAGTCTTACCATAACTTTTATTTGTCAATATCGTACAAAATATGAAAGAATCTTAAAGATTCCCCATCATTGGGATAATTGAAATATCCGAATTTAGATCAATAAGATAAGAAATCATTTCTTTACTCAATATATGAAAAATAAAACTAAAATGTTTTAAATAATAAAACAATATCAAATTATAATTTTCATTTATAAAAATAAATAAATATTTTAAGTAAATATAAATATATATATATACTCTTTGACATAATTATTTGCCCATTACATATATCTGTATATTATATATATTATTGTAATTGATTAAATTTTGATGTTAATGAAGGTCGATATTTCAGTCAAATGGGGATGCATTGGAATGTTCGTAATGTCATAATGTTTATTTGATTAAATAAAGTATTTTTGTGTTAAATATCCTTGTTTTATTATGACGCATAATGATGACAAAATATAAAAAAATATTCATTCTAATATACAATGGGCAAATAATTTTGTCAAAGAGTGTATGTATCGTATGGGGCGCCGTAGAGAAGAAGACGAACAAACATCCTCATAATACCAAAGATTCATTACGGGCTTCTATAAGTTCTGCTATAATAAATATGAACAAAAACCATTTGATCATGGCTTTTAAGCTTTTCAGAAGCCGTCTTGAAGCTGTATTTGACATTGAAGACGATTTTATTGAATAAATAAAACTTGTGTACTTAAAACAAATAAAGTTTCTAATATTGCTTAAAAATATACATTCTTTTCATTAAAAAAATTACTTATCTTTAATATCAATTTTTGTCTTTAAGTAGCTGACACATATTGGAATTAATGGGCTATTATAGGAAATAGCTTTTCAAACTTCGAGATTAGCAGTCATAGACCAATCTCTAAGATCATATAAGGTGAAGATTTCAATCAAGAAATTCGCACAAAAAAAGATAGCTCAAATATTTTTGGTTTTGTTTTATCTAATCAATAAGAAGAAAATTTTGTTTTTCTGAGACCAGGACAAGGAAGAAGATTATCCAAAGAATTTTTTGTAAACATTATTAATATTATGGCCAATTTAAAATAGGATTTTACAATGGAACCTATCGAGTTTGGGAATCCGTAGGCGGACGATCCTTGGCCTCATTGTCGCTTAGGATGAGAGGGCTCTTTAATTTTTTGAGTTAACCTTAACTTTAATTTTATTGACATTTATTTAATTAAAAATTTATTCTTGTTTGTTTTTATTAACTTTTCATTAACATTTTGACATTTGATCTTATTGATATTTGAAAGATATGTTAATATTTTCTGTGACCTTTGAACATTTATTGTAGTCTCTGAGATTATTGATTATGTTATTGTAAATTGTTGTAAATAAATAAAATATTCACTATGGAAATGGCAGCACAAAGCAAATGAGAATAATAATAATTTTAATCAAATATAAAACAAGCTAATCAAATCAAATGCAAGTCAATTATCTATTAAATGAGTTAATGAATTGAATTCATAAATAACGACCAGACAGGTTGATTCTCCTGAAGTAGAAAATAAACAATTCTTACTAAATAGATCTCAGAAAGTAAATGTCTATTTTGGCAAGATGAGAAATAAAATCAATGTCTTCCCAAACAATTAAACGTAAACAGTACCAAATTTCTGAGGGTTCTTTAGGATCATATCTGGATCTTTGTTGTCTGCGGATGTATTTTCTTCTTCTGTAGAACAGTTCTATCCTACATTCATTGAAAAATATGACATTTTTAAAAAAAGGATACAGCTTTACATAGTCTTTGAACTACTGTAAGGGATTATTAATTTAATTCATTTAATAAGGATTTCTTAGCTGCAAACAAGCTAAAAACCAAATTGCTGTTTTTTGTGATTTTAAATTGATATACGAATAAATAATCTTTTAGATCATTTTATATTTTTCGGCTGCCGATCACTTTTAGATAAATTATTCAATGTATTATGTTGTTTGAGTATGAGTTCCACACATTTTAACAGAAAATCAAAGTAAGCATCGAATTGAAGTTTTCCATAAACTACTTACAAATCCACAAGACATTCGATTTTGGAAAAGAATTGTTACAGGGGACGAAAAGTGGATTTTCTTCCGCAATTCTAC